>JAHDVE020009658.1:0-38226 GCA_022606495.2 Halesus radiatus | reverse complement strand
TTTTAAGTTTATTTCGAAGTGAATGTTCGTTAGTATCTTTTATTTTTCTAATGTCTTCAGGCAGTTTATTGAAAAAATGTTTTCCTCGATATGTGTTTTGGTGTTGTGCAAATGAGGTATTGATTTTAAATAGTGAGAATTCGAATTTAAATCCAGTGCGATTTTCTCTGATGAATTAGTATTTTTGTTTTTCTTTTAGTTTTTGTAGTACTACTTTTTTAAATATCTCCCAAAAAATTACTATATTCATTTCTAGAAAATTTGTGAAGTAATCTGTAGATTTTTTTTAGTATAATTTTAATTATCAGTTTTCGTACGGTGTTCGTACTGGGATCATTGTCCTCCTTGTTTTTATTTATTTATCTATCCTGAAACCAGCCACCGTGTACATTTTTTAAAATAAATATTTCCTATTTTTATTATACATACCTAAGTATTTAAGAATAATGTTTCACTATATTTTTAATTTAATAAGAAAAGAACACGAATATAATATACACACCGTCTCAGGAAATTGGTTATATTTGGGTAAACCTTTTTTTATACATAGATATTACAATAATATAATTCTTCCATAGGCTCCCCTCACTATAAAATTCACTCCGACTCCATTGAAAAAGTTTAACATAAATTTGTAAGATATATTAAGTATAAACTCGGATTACCTATAGAAACTATGAATTATATATACTTAATGATACAGCTAAAATTATTAAAACCCTCCGATAGAAGAGTTGTTTCTGACCTAACTTTTATTATAAAAATTGTTAATGGTAGAATAAACAGCCCTGATATACTCAACTTAATTAAATTTAATATTCCAACTAGAACCGCTCGATCTAAAACTTTATTCAATTGTTTTCATAATTTCAGGACCGAGTCATTAAAAAATTCTCTTGTACCTAGACTTCATGAAGAAGGTAATTCTTTTTCAGACGTACTAGATATGTTCAACTGCTCGGAATATGAATACAGAGAAACGATTATTGCATACATCCTCAAAAATTATTAAGATATGTGTCTACAGTATAAGCATCAGCGAATGTGAGGTATGTTTTAATATTCGGTTGTGTAGCTAATTATTTGGATGGTACTTACACTATGTTATTCCTGAATTTGTTCACGAGACAGATTAAATATTTAGTTGTTGTATTTCATGAAGGCTATCTATTTTATCTATGTACCTGCTGTGATTTCTTTTGCACCTTTGTGACTTGTAATTAACAAAATAGGTAAAAGCCCATACGCGGTGTACATAATATAATAAATAAATGAAAAATAACAAAGAATTAAAATGACTGTAATATATTTACATAACTTGCCTCACCAGGCGAACTTGTATTGAGGTGAATTTTATATGAAATTTTGTCTTGTAAATAATCCTGAACATGCTTCATAATGTTGATGATAAAAGTCCAAGTTCATAAATATAAATCATTTCGCATTAATGTAGAATTTTTAGAGCTTCAGAAAACCAAAATTTTCAACTGATGATGGATATCACGAAAAGGGTACAATCAAAGCCTCGGTGCCTTTTAAAAGCCGTACGGAATGAAAGGTATTTTTAATTTATTTTTGTTCCTCTGGTGTGATTTAAAAATGGGTGAATTGACGCTGGCGTAGCTACCAGCTGGTACAATGGGAGTGTTATAATTGCTCTCGGCTATTTACTCCGGAGATTTTTTCGGGTTGGTCTGAAAACCCCTTGCCTTTAGCGCCGCACCTTTCACCATCCACAGTCTCTTAAATGTATTAAAAATACCCCCGGGATAATTAATTGATAATTAACAAAGAATTTTTTAATATAAAATTAAAGAGTTTGCACGTTGTACTAGAAAGTTAACAAAGGATATCAATTTCAGGTGTATATAAAAACTTTTTAGAAAAAAAACCTTTTTTGAAACAAATTTAAAATAACGTAATTTATCAATATTAGCCTGAAATGAAATATTTTACAGGAATATTGCTCTTTGTTAATCGGTAAATTGAAAGGAAAGGTTAATTTTTCTATTGTATAATATTAATTATATACAATGGGAACTTGTACCCTCTAAGCCACTGCAAGTAGCTTGTCAGCAGGAGTTTATTTCAACAATATTATATAATACAACAATAAATAACAATCATCCTATAAATGTATCCAAAAATTAGAACAACGTAGAGCTGTGATCAAAAAAATAAAAATGGAAAACGCCATAACTGTTTTGTTATAGAGATACTAGACTCCAATTTCATAATATCGATTTAAATATCAATATTATACAAATATCAAAATAAAATGTTATAAATAATAGGACGTTATTCTAAATAGAAAAAAACTTTAAAAAAATTATTTATATTTTTGGCCACGAAAACCAAAAAACACCACTTGAACGTTGACGGAACCCCAGCAAGACTTTCAACCTTTAATATGGCAGTAAATTTTGGAATTATCATTTTTGGAATTTTTTTTTTTCAATATCGCATATTACTCCCAAATTCTCGGAGTCTCGTTCTATGGCATCCCCAATTGGGGTATGGGGTGAGGGTGAAGGGAGTAGAAGATTAATTAAAACATGCATAATCATTAAACATCGAAAAAAAACAAATATATGCGCATTTTATTGAACTAAAACTTGACGAAAAATCCAAGGGTTTAGAAAACAAAAGTTGAATTCGCTGAAATAATAAGATTTATATTGTTCGTTCGATTAACAATGTTTGTGTTAGAAATTATGTTATGAAATTAGTTTTGGCAAAGGTCATTTCAATAAAACAAAACATTTGTACATTATTCAAAAATATAAATATGGTAAACAGAAGTGTAAAAAAATAATATGAAAATCTTAATTTAAATTTCATTTATTTATTCATTTATATACGGCCATTACAGGTTCTTATATGAATATTTTAAAATAATATTGAAAAGGAACAGACTGTAATAGATAACATATAAAGAAACAACATAATTTGACACTTCTATCCAGAGTTAAATAGTTTCAATAAGCTAGCTCTACTCGATGAAAAAACCCTACTAATGCTTGCTCATACTGTAACATTGATGTACTAAATATATCAACATCGAAGTATTTATTCCCCAGATGTTGAATCCGTCGTATAGAGGAGTAATATTGCGGCGCTGAAGTTGAATTGTCACAATAAAATCGTGGTGATACCAGGTGAATGAAAGGCAATCAAATATAGCAGTTCAAGGGTGTAGAATATTGAATTAAAGATCATAAACAAACATATTAAATTGCAAATTTCTACGATCAGATAATTTTACTGATTTAACGAATAAAGTAGATGATCGTAGTCTATGCATTCTCTAGGAATAACCATTCTAAAATTAACGTATCTTAAGAATTTACGTTGGATTCTATCAATAGTGAGTGAATGAACGTTATAATTCGGATACCAAACTCTGGAATTTTATTCGATGCATTACAATTATGAAAATATTTATTTTTATTAACAGTATTTTTTAATTGTTTCTCTGAGGAAATTTTACTCACTGTCAGCTTAAATCATAAAGTTTCAGAATATTTTTTGTTTCTAAATCCGGCACACACTTTATTCTCAAAGTCACCAACAAAAATGGTGATGACCAACAAATTTACGATGGCCCCGTTTAGATTATACTAATCATTTCTGAGGAATTTATAGATCCCACGAGTTCATATAAACTTATATTAGTAACTGTTATAATTGATAAAAGGATTTTTTTGTTTGATGGAAACATGATTATTTTAGCGGCAATATGCAAAAGTTGTAGTAACCTTTTAAAAAATTATTAAGATGCTTATGTTAAGCGAAACCGGTCGGTCGTAATATAATTAAATAAAATTCTCGTGGTTATAAACAAAGTTATTGTTTTATTTTCATTAAATATGTCTAACCACAAAGTGACTGCTTTCTATCAAAAATATATATATATATATATATATATATATATAAAAAATAAAAAAAAATAAAAAAAATAGATTAAGAAAGTCTTTGTTTTATTTAATAAATTTAATATCTGTAGACTTATTTTATTTATAATTCATTAAACTTAAAATAGTTCCAATTTATGTAGTCTATTTTAAAGTTACATATTTTTACATTTTAATTTACATATTTATTATTTCTAATACTCACTTTAAATATTTTTTTAATTCCACTGGGAACATAGCTATATATTTAAATGCTTTTATTGGTACAGTAAATAATTTTGTGTTTCTTTCCGTCTTGTATGGTGTGTAAGGAAGTCGTCATTTGAATGTAATTTGTCTCTAAAGTAAGGTGGTAGCAAATTGTTAATAATCTGATTTTTTTATAATTTTCTATAAAGGGGACTGTATAATAGATTTTATTAATTAAAACATATGTCTAAATTAAATACAACAAACAACAGTATTTTCATCAAACGATAATGTGACAGATTTTGACCCGATAAAATAACCATTTAAATCCAAAATAAAGAGATTTCTATTTATTTATATGTCCTTTACTGAATTTATTGTACTTTTCCCTGCTACAGAAAATCTATTATTATAGAAGTTTAAAATATAAGAACTCCAACACACGAATAATGTTAATTGTTAGAAATAGAAGTTGACAGTATAAGATAATTAAAAGTTTTTTTTTATAATGCTCATCTCTATTTGCTTTTTATATACCAATAAGTTACTTAATAATGTAAGTTCCACTCCATTCATAAGCGAATGCTTTTGGTAGAAGAGTTGAAAAAAAGTTATAGGATTGTTTTAAGTTCGAAAGATATTTTTTCCTATAACTACGTTATTATATTTTGTAGTAGTCTCTTGGGTTAAACTATAATATACTATTTTAATATAATAGAAGATATGGCAATTATTCGTTTATTGGAAGATTGTTTCTTTCGTTTAAAAAATATTTTTGATATCGCCGATAGAACACAGTTGAAGTTATTTGTTAGTTTCGTTAATTTTATTAAAAAAACTATATTATGTCTAACCAAGTTGTTCACGCGAGTTTATTTACAGCTACCTTTGACAAGGTGCGATTGCGAAGTCCCCCCCTTCATCCCCTTTCAAACCCCCTCCCCCCCGCTCCAGTCCAGGCTTCCCGACTCAATCTTTATCCAGCATTCTTTTCCTAATCAAGCCGCCGCACCGCCGCGACCACTATTGAAGTGTCGCTACCCGGCCTTGCCCGGTTTCACCGCCGCGACCACTATTGAAGTGCCGCTACCCGGCCTTGCCCGGATTCATTCCAAATCGAATCACCGCCGCGACTGCATCACTGAAGTTCCGAGGGACGCGCTGCAGAGGTCCGGACCGAACCAGTTGCTAAGACCCTTTCGCCATCTGAAATTGCCCAGTCGACAATCACGCAAGCCGCCATGGGAGAGTGATAAGTGAATTCGGTGAGTCCTTTTCCTTCACACTCCTTCATTTCGCAATCGCATCATCATTTCCTGATAATTGCTATCGGAAATCGAACAATCGCCGCAACACTAGTTCAATAAAAGAGTGCGACAAAATATAAATAATTGTTAAAGGTAGGTATAGAAAAGGATAATATTATTATTCTGTTCTTTGGTTCCCGCAACCCAGGTGTATATTTAAAAAAATGTTTAAATTTGCATTATCTAAGTTATATGTAGGAAGGTAGTATTCATTAGAGATTGATAAATATTTTCCTCTTCAACAAATAAATTAAATTAAGCCAGAAAGGAGATCAAATTAATTGGTATCCTCATCGATGAACGTAATTGTTCATCCTTGAAAGGAATATTTATTCCTTTGTTACCTATACGATTGTTAAAAACGATTCTCACATATTTTTCAACAGGATAATTGATTCTAAATAATACCGTCTTGTAATTTTGAATAAAAGTAATTGTTCTCAAATTAATTGCATTTTATCAGCGCGCTAGAGGTGATATTTAAAAAGCAACACATGTTCCCGTCGAAACACGGGCTCGGCGCTAATGACCGTTGGCGGCTGGACTGTGGAACTAAGAGAATTTGTAGGTTCGCGTTCTCTTTCCATGTGACGAACCCCCCCCCCCTCCCTCCGCGCCCGCTGCAACCGATGTTTACAATCTTCATTGTACCTACTTACATATTCATTTATAGATCAATTTGTATCCAGAAACTGAATATACATCAAACGGAGCAACCAAAGGAGAACATATGGATAAAATATAACCAATTTATTTTTTATAACTTATTTAAGTTTGTAAACCTCATTGTAATATTTAATCATTGAAGAAGATAATATTAACACATCCCAAAATGAACCACGAATCCGAAAAAACAAAGAAATTAAAAAGATTTCAGTCGCATCTGGGACAGATCCCAACAAATAACCGTTAAACTGAAGAAAATTTGTCTTTTTTAAAAATTATTAATTATTTTTATTGAGATTTAAAAACCTCATTGTAATATTTAATCATTGCAGAAAATAACATTAACATAACCTAAATGAAAGATGAAACCGGACAAAAGGAAAGAAACTAAAAAGATTTCAGTCGCATCTGGGACTCGAACCCAGGTCCTCTGCCTATCCGGCGCAACGCTCAACGTCCTTTTGTACGGTTTCATATTTCATTTAGGTTATATTAAATAAATATAATATCGTAAATATAATATCTACAATTAATCTAAAAAAATGTGTCATAGCCTGGATAAAAAAACAAGGTATTCATGTTATCGAAAATATGATAAAACTAAACAAAACATTATCCAATACATAAAATACTATGTTTCCTTGATAGTCCCTTCTCTCTTTTTCCATGCAATATACTTTAATATTATCAAATTTAGTCGAAAGAATCTACAATTAGATGTTTATTATTTTTTAATGAAATTACCTACTGTAACCAAAACAAAAACAAAAAAATGTATTTTTCTTCAAATTCTATACCTAATTTACATTTATATAGCAAAACTAAAATATTGAAACAAAACTAATCAATACGCATCAACACATCCACGTGAACACCTCAGCACAGGTTCTCCTAGTGAGGTGGTCACGACACATATAATACTCCATTCACAGTACACCTCTTCAAACCTACCTTACACTCCACATTATAAAACAACAAACAATGCACTTTTATTATACTTTAAAAAACGCATTATGTAAAATGTAGGAGTATAATATATAGATATAAATAAATGAATAAATTTAATCACAGCTGGGTAGGTACTTTAAAAGAGTGTCCACTTTGAAATTGCACAATTTCGGTATAGGTATTGGGTAGACATTATTTAGGGCAAGTAATCCCAATCAGTCGATCGTCCAGACCCAATCGAGTAATCCCAATCAGTCAATCGCCAAGACCCAATTGAGTAATCCCAATCAGTCGATCGCCCAGACCCAATCGACAAAATAATAATGATTTAGACGAAATGGATGAATGCATTAATCTCCTGATCTTAGGATAAAGTGCTTTAGCTAGATTCGTGCTTATCTGCAAACAGCAGTTTAATGGTCAATGTATGGACCCCCTTTTTGCCATATTCTCTATCTTCATCTCTCAGATCGAAGAATTATTTCCGACTTAATGTTCAAAATTTTAAATGGTAGTATGGACAGCTCTGATTTAATTAACCTTATTCAATTTTATATACCTACGAAAGCAACTCGTTCCAAAATCCTGTTTTAATGTAACCACACCAGAACTGAACATTACAAACACTCGCTTGAACATAGATTACATGGAGTTAGTAATAGATATCCAAATGCAGCGGGTCTATTTAACTGCACGGAAGGTTATACTATAATATCTTTTCAATCAATATTAATTTAACTTAAGTTTACTACATGTACACATATCTTTTACTTTTATATCCTTCATGAACTTTTATTCTTTATTATATAGATACTCTCTGATGCCATTGTACGACCTAATGCCACATGTAATAGTTACCTCTTTAAAGTATCCGTGCTATGTTCTTATGCTTGTAGTTAACTGTGACATGTATTTATTGTTTATGGTATATTTATACCGTTGATATTAAATAAATAAATAAATATTGTTCCACAACGGTTCTCCGGCAACACCAAAAAAGTGTTACAAGATTCTTATTAGAAGTCGACCACTATGAAAATTGACACAAAAAGTAACTCACAACCTGAAAAGGGTTGCGTTGGGTACCCTTGATTCGGGGTAAATTGCAATTATAGATAGAGAATTGATGCACGATGTTGACCATTGGGTTTCGAATGCCAAATGAACAATTACCGAAAATGAAAATCGTCAATAAGGGTTATGACCATTAATTCCGAGAAATAGTTCATAGTGCGCCATGAAAAATAAAGTAACAAATACCTTAAATCATCATTTAGTAGTGGATAGAATGTGGATGATAACACAAAAATAAATACCTCATTTTCCATACTCCCAGAGAAATATTAAGATGACATAATTCCAAACAAAAGGATTAGATTCCTCTTTTTTAATACTATTTCTTTGACACATTAATACAAATATAATACACGAATAACACAAGTCAAATCTGACATAAGAGAGAATACTAGCAGAAAACTATAGATTGACTACACGCAAAAAACCATGCGCAGACGCAGGTCTCTTCCCACGCGCAGGATGGGCGGGACTTATTAGTATTTCGCTAGCACTCGTACCGTTAAAGTGAGGTTACCGTTGAATCAACTGTTCATCTATTATCTTCAACTCCCAAAGGGGAAACAATTTCCAAAGAAGAAGAAAATCATTGTTGATGATTTTCGTAAGGATCAATACACGCTGAGAAAAAATCCGACATTAAGAAAACCGCAGGTGGTCTTAAATGATTGCATAATTTTAGAAAGCCGTACAATGGACGCAAGGAAACTTCTCATAAAACTAGGTTTTTGTTGGAAGAAGCGGTAATTAAGACATAAAATTCTTGTATTTTGGTATCTGTTTCAAAATTCAAAGCGAAGGGCGGTTCATTATATATGAAGAAAACAGTGAAAAAATATGTATCGTCAATATATATTTTTGCAAGTTTAACGTATCTATTTAGCAAAACATATTCATTGGAAGTGATAATTTCTAATAGTATGTAAAACGGGCTCACCGTGCGGCAGTCCCTCTCCGCACTCCCCCTCGTTCCGGACGGCACTTGGGAATGGTTTTTGTTTGTGGACGAACCATAACAATTGTTCTTTTATAAAGTTGGTCACTTGTGACTCCGAACTTAATGCTTCGAGGGTAGGTACAAATTCAGAATTCCACCTGCAATAAACCATGCTTATTGATATTGCAAGTAGAATTTAATAGAACAGATTTCAAGTGTTTAGATTGTATGATAATGCTCTACACTTCATTAGTTACAAGTCAAGTGTTTAGATTGTATGAGAATGCTCTACACTTCATTAGTTACAAGTCAAGTGGAGTATAATTCACCTATTTGGCCCCCTTTGTATAAAGTTCACTCTGACGATCTAGAACGGGGTCAGAACTAATTTCTTAGCTATGTAAATTTTAAACTTAAAATTCTAATTGATAATGTTAATTACGTAAGTTTGATGAATCAATTCCATCTGATTACGCTGTCTGCTAGGAGAGTTATGTCAGACCTAGTTGTATTATATAGAATCATTAACAACCCAATTGACAGGTCTGCCATCCTCGCCACCACGGAGAACACAAGACAATCTGTAACATTTGTCTGCAATACTTACACAACCAACTATCAGTCTAATTCATTAACCAATAGGATGCATGATGTAGACAAGTTTGAATGAATTGTTGAAATATTTGCTGACTCCATTTATACAGTAAAGCGTCATCTATACCACCACTTTGATGAATCCTACAATATGTAGTATTGCAGCTTATATAATGTAGCGTTAAAGATTTGTGTTATAAAATTGTTATAGTTTTCTATTATAGGTCACTGTAAAACGTTTAAAAAACTATTTTTCATTGCTTTATACTTTAAAATCTCTGTCTACTTATAATTTTTGATAACCAGCTTTTTATACTAATAATAAATTGAAAAAAATTATATTTTAAACGACAAAGATAAAGATAATATTTTAAATAAATCGGATAAATTAATTTGTAACGGTTGCAACTCTTTTTACATAGGAAAGACTTGTAGAAATTTCAGTATCAGAGTTAAGGAACACCTGAGGTGTTTAAATAGTAATAGCTATTCTGAATTTGCCAATTATATTTTAGAAACCAATCATCCTTTTCATTTAAATAAAGGTTTAAAAATTAACATACAAATACAACCGGTTTACAATTACACAAATTAGATATTTTAGAAATCAGAAAAAGCGTTAATAGTGAATTAAATTTAATAAATGATGAAATATTTTATTTTAAATACCTAACCTCTTGAATGTATTTTTATATTAATAATAATAATATAAAAAAATATTTTTTTTAATCATTGAAGAAAATAATATTAACATAACCTAAATGAAAGATGAAACCGGACAAAAGGACAGAAACTAAAAATATTTCAGTCGCATCTGGGACTTGAACCCAGGTCCTCTGCCTATCCTGGGCAACGCTCAACCGACTTAGCTAATGAGACAAGTTCAATTTGTGTCATCTTCATCGATATCATATCTCAAATTCAATATTTGTAAATATTATCTTCCATTTTTAATCTCATATTATTGGCAGCTATTTTTATGATGTTTACAAAGTTCTACCCGAACTCAATTGCAAACTTCAACAGTGTCTCGGATTTACATCCGACTTTTTATTTATATGAGACATCTAATGACTTTTTATAAAAGTCTAAAGAATTCAATTTTTAATTATTAATTATTCTTATTGAGATTTAAGAAACTCATCGTAACATTTAATCATTGAAGAAAATAATATAAACATAACCTAAATGAAAGATGAAACCGGACAAAAGGACAGAAACTAAAAATATTAAAAATATTAGAAACTAAATTTATTTTTTAATTTCTAAAATAAATTTATTATTCAACGCCTTATAATTTTTTTTATCTACATTTTTGATTAATTACTTACCGCCTTTAATCAATTTTTGTTTATGCTTATAATTTGTCTATTATTTATTAATTCATCACTGTGTTTTGATTTTTATCATTTGTCTATACTTGACATTATTATTTTTAGTATTCTATATATTCCTGATAAAGAAAGGATTGCTTTCGAAACATGTAAGATATCTGTGTATATTAATAAAGTGGTGAATAAAAAGTATTTTTTTTAATTCATGTATTTGATATTATTACGATATTTCAGTAAATATTCATTCGACAATGTCAACTTATTCGTACGTACGTTCGACGTTTGACATTTAGGGATGCCGATCCATACACAATACCCGCCAGAGTCGCCATCGTGAATTTCTCAATTGTTTCGTTGTCAATATCAGTTTGGCTATCCACACACCTAATGAACGCAATCGTGCTCGGGAAATCGATATAGAATCGTCGTTCGTTAAGCCTATCGATCAGGTATTGCTAAGTTATCGATTTGATCGTGCTATAGGGCCCCTGGAAAGAAATCGAACCCGACTTCCTAACACCGATACACGGATTAACGTTCTGTAACAGAGTATCAATCAGGTCGACCTTTACGGCGAGAAATATTTCAAATTTATATTCCGAAAGCTTTCAGTTCATTTTATTGTGGAATATTCTAGCGGCAACTTTGCCGAGTGCACGATCATTTTTCATCTGCTTTTTTATGTCAGGGAAAGAATTTGTATTGACGTCAGTTAAGAAACGTGAAAAATCGGCAAAACATTCCCCGGAACGAACCTATTCTAGGCGAAGGGGGGAGATAAACTTAGTTACTGTGAAGGAAAAGCGATTTAAAAGGGAAATGGGAAAAATAAAACGACTTCCTGCCGCGGAGCCGAGAGGGGATGCTTTTTAAAGTGTAATTCTGTGCATGTTCAATTTCTTTCGGTAATTACCCAACGAATTAAGGACGTGCTTTGGGGATAAATTAGAAAAAAAATGTTGATTAAGATATTAGAGGATATTTACTCTAATTAGTACAAAATAATTAGTTTTTACCTTTTCCAGAAATCTCAGCAAAGCAGCTCTATTTATAGAATTCCGACGATGCCGATGTCATTCTGTAACAAAAATACCTTTTATTATTACCTGTTAAAATTATTTTTTTTACCTAATTTGAGGTGAGTTTAGTGCACACAAATATTACGTAACACGCAAACTTAATAAGTGTAATTTCCTGTAAAAGAGGTTGTAAATTACTTAATTGAAATATAACATTTTTTTATGAACATGTTGCCATGCACATTTAAAAACAATTGCTCTATGACCATATTCTCAGTAATGTTAAGCTGTTGGCTTTTGGAAAGTTACCATGTGTATTGATTGTAACAAATATAACTGTCTCCTTGATTGTATAACTCCATGATATCTGCTGTATTTACGCTATTTTGCTCCTTCTTAATAATAATAATAATAGTTGGATGACTTGTATAGCGCCGTTTTTGTGAAAAATCACCTCAAGGGCGCTTTCAATGTCTATTGAACAAATATGATGGTCTCCTTGATTGTATATCTCCTTGATAGCTGCCGGTATCTTTTAAATTATTTAAGTGTAACTAATATAATTATTTAAGTACATCCTCACTTTAACAAAAATGTACAACTATTTTTTTTTTATAATGTATTTCTTAATTTGTTTAATACTTGCTGATATTTTCATATTTTAAAAATATTATTTTAATCTATATTATGTAATTGGAGTTAAGTATCTCTATAACAAAACTGTTATGCTGTTTTCATATAAAAAAAAAATATTTTTTCCAACTTGTGTACATTGATCACAACATGCATTTACCTATATTATTATAAGTTAAAGTTAGATTTCTATTATGATTGTTATTTATTGTTGTTTTTATAATATTGTTGAACTAAACTCCTGCTGACAAGATACTTGCAGTGGCTTAGCGGGTACAAGTTCCTATTGTGTGTAATTAATATGATACAATAAAATAAAATAAAAATATTAAAAAATATATAATTAACAATTCATATAAAAAAATATATCACCATCAGCGATACCATACACCGTACTTCTGCGAAATAGCCACTACACCGCTGGTCATTTCACAAGATTCAATTTCTACACTCTTCGGTTAATATACACTAGTCGTTACTCGTACCTTGCTCCCACGAGGAATGTTACCCGACGAGGAAGGATGTTTAAATGTATGCACTAGTGAGAAAAATATTATTTTATTCAGTGCACTTAGTCGTTATAATGCAATATAGAGAGGTACGCAGATTCGGCAAAGATTCTGAACAAGTAAATATTTACTATTGTATGAAGCTATCACTTTGTGGTAATCCATTATAATAATTATTTATTTATTAGTTTCTATATAAATTTGATATTATAAGGTAAGGTATAAATATTAAAAATACATATATATTATAGAATTTTTTTTCATCGTCCTCCTCACTAGGAGATCCTGTGCTGAGGCGCAGCAGGTTTTGCATAAAGGGGTTTCAGCGACTTCTATATTTCAACTTCAAGGTTAGGGTAGGGTCTTTCCAGTAATTTCTATGACGTTTAATGAAACCATAAAACAATATTTTAAACACTTTTTTTTCACGCCGATCGGTTTCGGTACAACTGTTCCATCATCGGGGCAAAATATATACTAAACAATAATAAAAAAAATATGGTAGAACGTACATTTTATATCTGAAAAACAAGCCATAATATCGACATTAGAATCAAAGAACATATAAGATGTCTTAAAAATAATAATTTTTCAGAATTTTATAATCATATTATTGCAAGCAATTATAGTTTTGATAGAAATACGGGGATCAATATGTAACAAGGGAAGAAAAGCCCCACGCAAGGGCGACCAGTGTAACAAGGGGAAGAGGATGGGTCCCACGTTATGGCTCCCGTGTAACAAGGGGAGAGAATGGGTCCCTACGTTATGGCTCCAGTGATATAGAATCAAGTAGAGCACGTTGGAGCGCCAGTGTAACAAGGGGGAGGAGGACACGTTGGATGCTGGTGTAAAGAAGGCAGTTTAACCCACCTCGAGGCCAGAAGCAGGGCTGATCTCAGGTTCCACCAGGTTAGCTCAGCTGGTAAGGCATCTCATCTCCTATCTCAAAGTCGAAGGCCGGCCGTAGCCTTATATCAGGGAAAGGTAACTAACTACTCGATTGGGAGATATGTGCTTTCTAGTAAGGGTTTATTTACAGGACAAAATTTACAGGTAATTACATACGGGGTTTCGAATATAGGGGCTGATCCTAATCTTATCTAATTCTTGATAATCTCTCTCTGAGGAATCTCCAACCGGAAATGTTATTCAAGGGCACAGTTATTAACAGCACATGAAAGAGGGTGAATCAAATCTGCTTACATGACGGCGACAGTAGTCACGATTCCATGCCGCACGCACCTGACGACTCTGCTTCTGGATTAGTAATGCTGGCGGTTGATTGCTTAGCGAGCCCACGCCGTAATGGCGGTCGGAAGTTATGTCCCGTACCTTGTCTCATCGGTCAAAAACAATGATGCCGGGCGGAAATGTGTCGCTATTGGTCGAATAGTGACGAGCGGTTAGGTGTATATTTATTTAACTAGCAGCTAGAAGTATTATTCATACAACGACTAGTTTCTCCTAATTTTGTTACGTAACAAATATTCTTCACATTAATAGTAAAGGTAAATGCTTAGAAAAAAATAAATTGGAAGCCTTGGAAATGAAGAAATCCCTCAATAATAATGATTCTATTAGTAACAATATAAAAACCTATCCTACACCCACATTTTAAATATGTTTCCTTTCACCCCTCCCTCAATCTCTATCTCTTCCCACACTCTCTACTAATCCCCAGTCACGCAACTGTAACCCATCTTAAAAATCATATTTACAATAAAAGCAACTGTAATAATAATAATTGGACCATTTCTATAGCGCCGCTTTTGTGAAAAATCACCTCGGAGGCGCTGTACAAATATTACTTCCTATTCTTATACTACGTCTATTCTACGGATTTATTATTATTATTATTATTTTTATTTTTTTACATTTATTTTCTCTTTTTGGACAGGCTATCATTACACATTATTTATAGACCATATAAAGAGATGCAGTTAAATTATCAAAACTAAATTTAATGTTAAATTAAAAAAAAAAAAAGTTAACCGTATTTATTCCTTACGATATATTGCAAGACGCTAATACAAATGATAGAGTGATTGTTTCCATTATATTCAAGAATGTATTTAAGCTAAGACAAAGAATTATTATCCATATTTTTTAGGATAAATAATACAGAATACTCTTAAAAGGGTAGAGCGGCGGGGGAGGATGGTGGCCGGGGGAATTGATCCATAGGGCCCTCAAAATCTTCTTTGTCTTGGTGACGCCCCTGGGCGTCGTGACGGGACGGATTGGTGTTGGTCTGCACGTACGCCAGGTTGCGCTTGTCGGCCGGATTCAGGATCCGGAAGGAGCACTTCAGCGTGTCGTCCACTGACATCATTGCTCCTGCGTTATCGTATTCTCCGCGGTAGTTGGGCGCCGAGAAATGGGTGACCAGTTGCTTCTTGGCAAAGAACTCATACCCGTCGTCTACCACCTGATGCACCCGGCAGATCAGGTCAAAGTCGGGCTTGTTGAGGAACTTGGCCACTATCTCAATGACGAAGGTAAAGGCTCGTTCTCGCCCCAGCTGACGGTGTCCTTGTTGGGGTCGGACCACAGCAGGTCGCAGAGCATCCCACTTCCCGGTTGTATACAATATTTTTTACAACCACCGTAGCCCGAATAGCCATTTATTTTACTTTTGCTCTTCACTACAACATGTGGTAAGGGCCTTCGACCAACCGCCAGATGTGACCGATGTCCGATGCGTTAATTCGGAAGAACGAAGCAGATTTCAACTCAAAATATTTGAAATATTTGGATTTTTATTATAAACTTGATTTAAGCTCGAAAGGACAGCACTACAATTATGTAATTTTTATAAATGTAACCTAAAAATTATTGCGGTTATTCTATTCTATTTTTACACCGGGAAAATTAAGGACTTCCCAATATTTCCAAGATAAACCAGGAGCGACTATAAAACGCAGCCGGCAGCCACGAGGGTGCCTAGACTATCCCATCTTAAAAATCATATTTACAATAAAAGCAACTGTAACCCATCTTAATCATTTTTTAAATCAGATTGATATATAAATTAATATTATGAATAAATTCAAAATTATCATACTAGTCACGTTTTGTAAAAACCTGTTAATTATTCGATACTGAAAAACAAAATTTAAGTAAAACCATGATTACCCCTGACACCCAAAGTTGTATATAAACCATAGTTTAAGCATGCATTTATCATAATCATAATACCAGAGTAAAGCAACTAGTCAAGCTAAATGTAAGTGTTATTCTACTTTTGGACAAAGAAGCTTTGAATTTTTATGTGTAAAATTAATAATAATAAGAAATAATTTCTATAGCGCAGATTAGTGAAGGTTCACCTCAAGTGCGCTTTACACTGACTAACCTAACCCAATATAATTGTAAAATAACAGATTTACTACATAGTATATCTGTTATTATAATATATATACAAAATGCAAATTAAAACCATGACATAAAATATTCATGAGCGGGTATTATAAAATAACAATTTAGAAACTAAGGGTGTAAATAATCAAATATAAAGTAGGTACAAATAACAACAGAGCGAGGGAATATTAAATGACATCATTTACATGTTTTTTCACTGAATACTAATGGAATTAAATAACAAGGAAAGAAAACCGAAATTAAATAAGCTATGGAGGATTAAAAGAAAAAATGTCTTGAAATTCTGTTTCTACGTACATGAATTTATGTTTTATGTCGGATAGGATTTTTTGAATAATTTTGTTTTCAATACCCGTTTGAACTCTGCTCAATTCTGGATGTTAGCAATATTTGGGGGAAGCTTATTCCAGATGAACGGGCCGATATACAAAAAGCGCGATCATAGTACACGGGTTTATTTGACCGAGAGGGTTCAACTAATCGGTTAGCAGCATCAAATCTGCTGACCTCAAAGAAAGCTGTTTATTACCTGGGTTTTGTCGGACACATAGTTCAGATATATAGACTGGTGCCTTTCCGTGGAGTGCTTTGAAGGTTGTTAAGCAAATCTTGAATTCTATTCTTTCAGGGCATCGAAGCCAATGAAGGCGATCCCTTAGAAGTGGAGTTATGTGACAATATTTAGGCTCACCATATATAATTCTCGCCGCAGCATTGAAAACAGACTGGATCCTATTGAGTTGTTTCTGGGGGAGACCAGCATATGCACTATTGCAGTAGTCCATACGTGAGACAACAAAAGAATTTATTAGTGTTTTAGCTGCATCAGAGGGAAGGCATCTACTGATTGATTTTATCTGCCTAAGATGGAAAAAGCCAGAACTTACAGCCTTTGAGATTTGCGACTCAAGAGATAGACAACTGAAATCAAGAACGGCATGCCTTCCGGAAGAAGATATCTAAATGAACTCTGTTTTGTTAGGGTTAAGTTTGAGTTTATTAACAGACATCCATCTTGATACTGTGTCAATAAAGTCACCTACCTCATTTTTTAGGATGAGTTTTTCATCCGGAGAACAAAACTTGAAAATTATACGATCATCCGCATAGCCTTATGATTCAAAGCCAGCCGAGTGAATGAGGTGTTCAAGACAATTTATATACAAAATAAAGAGAATGGGACCCAGGACAGATCCTTGAGGAACTCCAAATTCAATTGGAGATTCAGATGAAGTACATTTATTGAAAAATACTGAGCTTATTCGTCCAGCCAGGTAAGATGTCATCCATTGTAGGACATCACCTGAATGCTAAATTCGGTATAGAGCACATTTAGCAGAATACTGTGATCCACCGTATCGAATGCAGCACGCATGTCAAGGATGGACACTAACCCCACTTTAACTGCTTCCATCCCAAGAATCAGATCTGAAATGATCCGCAAAAGAACAGTCTCTGTTGAATGAGACTGTCTATAGGCTGATTGATTTTTCGCAAACAAGCCAGCGGAGTTCAAATACCCCACTAATTGTTTAGCTACAATTTTCTCTAGCAATTTGGCAAGATATAGGCCTGTAACTATCCGCATTGTCAGCATCAAGGTTTGTTTTTTCAGTATTCGTGTTATTAGTGACTTTTTAAGTGTGCCGGGAACAAGTGAATTTTTTTGTGACCTCTGAATAATACTGGTAATTATAGGCGCTTTATCCGGGAGGCATTTTTTTATGAGCCAGGTAGGCAGAGGATCTTGAGCACATTGTTTATTCGGACAAGATATTGTAGCCCGCGTTATATCCTCTATTGTTAAATTTGAGAATTTTATGAAATCACCAGACAGTGGTCTTAGTGTAGTTATGGAAGGTGACCCCGCTCCACTAAGGGCTCTTATATTTTGAACTTTACTGTTAAAGTAAGCTGCTAGAGAAGCCGCTTCAAGAGAGGAGTCAGTTGGGGCATTGTTCTCTCCACACACGGTTTTTAAGTGCTGCCAGAGCTTTCGCGGGTCCTTCTGCGAATCTATTTGATCACACCAAAATTAGACTTTTTTGTGCCACTTCTTTTCTGTATGATTTTTGTTCGTCAATCTACAGTTGACGATTGCTACCAGTCGTATGCTTCCTATATTGTCGCCTTAGAGTAATAATATACCTAGAGACCTTGTTGATTCTCAATCAATAGATTAAGATACTGTATCACCCTACAATGCTTTATATTACTTTTCTTTTTAAACAAATTTTTAATGTTACTTTATTTCATGTTATATTATGTACCAATACATTTTATTGCTGATGTTCCTTAAAAATCAAATAATATTACATAAATCGTTTTCAAGATTTACGACTACCTACTTACTCACAACAAAATATCTAATTTATTTAATTTGTAGCAACCCTGTTAGCCATGGTAAGGCCACACCCCTGAGGTCACCCTTGGTCAAAAACTCGCTTCAACATCTCGCAAAGTGAGGTCTCTATATATTCTTACTCTAAGATTGTCGCTCTAATTTGCGCATTTTCTTCTTCTTCTTGAGACAATCAGCATCGAACCATTTGCTACATTTCCGTATGCGGCATATCTTTTCTGTAGAAGGAGCATGTTTATCAAGTAAAGATAGTAGCGTGGTGTTGTACAATTTAACCAGATCGTCTAACTCGATTTCTTCAAGATCATCTTGATAACAGAGACGCGAGGTTCTCAGTTCCGTGCAAAATTCTTCGACATCGAAAATCCTCCAATTTCTGGAGACGATTATTTTTAACTCCAGTTTTGGAGGATCAAAGGCGAATAGGGAAGTGAGGAGGCGATGATCGGAGAGTCCAACATCCAGTACCTCCAACCAGAAATCCAACTCGTGAGATGATGATATCGAGTGTACCGCCTGCATCATGAGTAGCAGAATTCACCCACTGCTCGCAGCTGAAATCACGTAGAATTTTTGTTAATTTTATTGAATGGGGATCTGTCTTCTTTACCAGGTGAATATTAATGTCTCACAGAATTATAATATCACAGTTGTAGTTGGAGACACATTCTAGAAGAGACCGGAAATCATTGAAGTATTTTGTATTCGGGGCACACGACCCAGGACGGTAGATAGAAATGATCACAAGGGACGCGCCATTGGCCGAAGCCTTGCAACCAATAAACTCGAAGGTAGTATACACCTGACGTATCCCTATACTATCCAAGCGAAGACCCTTTTGCAAGTGATTTGTGAAATTGATGTCGCTTGTGTCAGACTTGATCGGTCTTGTAGCTTTATATACGGAAAAACCGCTAGACCGCAGGTTTTTATTGATTGAGATTTTCCGTTTTCGTGCCATGTCTCGGATAACGCCAAAATATGTAGACCCTTAGAACGAATTAATTCCACAATATCGTCATGTTTATTCACTATAGATCCACCACTCTCAGCGGCAACGGTCAAACCTTTAGGTGAACGACTATTCCTGGTTTGAGCTAACCGGAGGTTTTTGGCTAGTTTAACCTTCCTCCCGGCTCTACATCCTCGCTATTGCCATTATGTCTGGGAAGCAGTACACTATTATTATTGTCATTATCACAATTATTGTTACTTAATGGTAGTGGTTGTAAAGCACAATTCGTCTAAAGTATACCTTATCATGATTTATGACCTTACGACCCATTTCGAAAGTTTATAAAAAATAAAGAGTAACCTTTCTTTCGAACAACGTTCCATCCCGGCAGAAAAACATGTGGCCTGCATCTGTGAAATGGTCACTGTCCCCACACTGCACTGCACTGCACTGTCCCCACACTGCACTGAACTGCACTGCACTGTCCCCACACTGCACTGCACTGCACTGTCCCCACACTGAACTGCACTGCACTGTCCCCACACTGCACTGCACTGCACTGCACTGCACTGCACTGCACTGCACTGCACTGTTCACTAAACTATGTCTGTTAGATGTCCACGCGTTGTTTTGAATAAAACTTTAAACCGTTTTATTTTAAATTGTTACAGCTATTGAACTTAACACTAAACAATTATTTAACATAAGAACTAAAATATTTGGGATAATTCACTTATACAAATGAACTTTTTAGGACACTAGTACAAAAACTACCCCTTCTGTATAATTAAAATCTAGGAGCGTGTATTGATACGTGTGTGCAGCTTCTAAGCGCTGACATGGTTACAAAATTGACATGGTTACAAAATTATATAACAAACTCCCACATAGTATCAAACAGTAATTCAATCAATAATTGCATTAATTCCAGCAAAATTTGGCTTAAGGAATTAACAGAAGAAGAACTATTCTTAAAACAACGTCGTAGAAATAACTGGAAATACCCTACCAAAATCTAGTTCGCCTCAGCTCAGGATCTCCTAGTGAGGAGGACTATGTGAAAAATTCTATAATGCATTTGTATTTTTTATATTTATACCTTACCTTAAAATGTTAAAATTATATAGATATTAATTTTTAAAAAAAATTTAAAAATTGTACCCGTCATCATTATCACGATCAAAAACGAAAGTAGAGTAAAGCTAAAAAGTGTTTTTTTTTAATTATTTTATTTTATTTAATCATTACAATGGAATTCCACCACGTATTAACAGTTGCAAAAATATAAGAATTGTGAATTGTATAGATAAGACTATGCGTGGGAGATATTTGGCGTTCCATCCCCCATGGTAAACAAATATCTTTGAAAAACATTTCAAATGCTAAGTTACTCGTATTTAGTTTGCTACAATGATAATATACTTTAAAAGTAAGTTTAAGTAGCTAAGTGCTTGCTAGCAATACCGGCAAATCCTCAAAAACTTTCGTCTTTGTAAGATAGACAAAAAGATTATTTACGCAGTAAGTCAAATACGAGTACATACATTTCTGCAAACATGATCGAATTCCGCTGTGCCCCGTGCCTAAGTTTACTCTGTGAATATAATATTCTTAGAAAAGAAAAATTCTTATCGTTGAAGTTGAAAAAATAAGCTTGTTCCCCAAGTATTCAAACACAAGCATTCTTCCATCAAATGGAATAAAATAACTTTCAATGTACATAGAACGAAACCTTTTATGTTAACATGACATCAATAAATAATATCACTTTCAATCAAACAGAAAAACACGGCTCGTGTAAGTAAAAAGTTATCATGTTATCGAAAGTTTAAGACAACAAATATACAATGAAAACATCGACCCAGCCTCGGAAGGCTTTGTATTACACAAGTTTCTTTAGACTTTTCAGTGTGGAGTACGCCCCATGTATGAGTTAATATTATTGTATCCTTTGAGGGCATAAAACATATAAAGTATTTAGGTAAAAACGTTGAAATGAAATGTTTTATGTGATAAAATAACCTATGGTTAGGAACCCAAAATAAACAATTATAACATGAATTGTATCGTTCATTCTGTAAAATTCTATTACGAAACAACACGTGCTTTATTATTTGGGGTGTATCAACAAGTACCTGACAAACAGCTCTGTTAATGACCAACCAGAATAAATAAATAATTGAATTTTATTTTGTATTCACCACTTTATTAATATAAACATATCTGCATGTTTCGAAAGCGATGCTTTCTTCATCAGGAATATATGGAATACTAAAAAATAATAATGTCATGTATAGACAAATGATAAATATGGAACACAATCATGGTAGAACAGACAAATTATATACATACAAAAATTGATTAAAGTAGGTAAGTAATTAATCAAAAATTATTATAAAATATCGAATAACAAATTTATATTAGAAATTAAAACAGAAGTTGTTTTTAGAAATAATATTAATATGAAAGCAAATTCAAGATGCCATATTTCTTTGATTATTTATTAAATTTATTTCACTATTAACGCTTTTTCTGATTTATTTAAAAAAACTTACATGCGTAAATATTTCATACAAAACATTTTATAAATAGAAGCAAATAAAATATTATGTTCCTTACAAATTAAGTATCTTGGCTCCCTTATCAGACACTAAAACTCCTCTTTTCTGATAAGGTATCTATGACCAAGAATACCCTTTAATTACACTGTTGACACTTGTCACATGAGAACGAGTCGCTTCTACGACTCGTTCTTGTGTTTAACAGCTCGACTGTGGAATGATCTGCCGGCGTCTGTGTTTCCTCCATCCTACAACATGGGTATCTTCAAGAGCCAAGTTCACTCCTTCCTATCCTCTAAAAGACCCTCCACACATCGTCCAGCATCCCCAAAGATGATATAGGCCTTGGGGGAAATTATTTCCCTCAGGGTCTCCCGTGTGGAGTTACATATTTTAGACAATTACATATGGTATATTGTAAAATACTTGTAATGCAAATCAAAAGAAATAAAATAAAATATCAAAAAAAAAAAAACTTTAACAGGTGAAGTGAAAATATAGGTGAAATGTTTGTCTCGGTACCCGCTGTATTTTCTTATATAGCAGTGGCGTGCATTGCTCTATGATCAAAGGTAGGCTGCGTGCAGTTTCTCATTGAATACCTTCTTGAAAGTGGCTATTTTAGTATCTTCCGCTGATTGGTGTGGCCAACTGAATCACTGGGCATACACGACCCTTACCAAACTCACGTAAAATACATTTTTATCTCTACCTGGCTCGTTTCTCTTAGGATAGGGCCGCTTTTCAGCCTTTATGCGCGGCTGGATTTTTACAAAAAAATTTAATGAACCCTGTTATTTTAGGGAATATTCGTGTGAATCAGTGACAGTTGGGCAATGATTAGGTTCATATTGTTAACACTATCTATATATATTTCGTTTACTATCAGGAGACTTGTAACGGAGGGGTTACTAATCGCCATCCCGTCTAATGCATATGATGAGCCGTAGCATAAGCTTCTTTATATCCTCTTCCAAGAACTCTCCCGCCATCTTCTTCCCCACTTCAGAACCTTTTTCTGCACCTGTCTGCTCGTCGGTTGAAAATTTAATTTCACCCATTTGTGCCTTCAGGAAGATGAAAAGATGATAATCTGAAGGCACCAAATCAGGGAAAAACGGGAGTAGTTTAAATATTTCAAACAAATGAGTCCAAGAGTCCCTTGGTGGCTAAGGCTGTGTGAGGATAGGCGTTGTCGTTCAACAAGCACAGTCCTCTCGTCAGCATTTCCCTCCTTTTGAGCTTTTTTAGGGTCTCACAATATCGTTGTGCATTGATGGTATCTTCCTGAGGCAGAAATTCAATCAAAATGATACCTTCTTGGTCACAAAACACTGAGGGCATGAATTTTTTGCCCGAAATTGTGGTGTTGATTTTTTCGGCAGATGGAGTATTGGTGTGACGCCACTGTGACGACTGTCTTTTGTCTCAGACGTGTAATGAGCCACCCACGTTTCATCTCCAGTCACAATATAATAGAGCTCAGAAAATCCTCACCTTTCAATTTAAGTCACTCAAGAAATCTAAGCATATGTTATTCCCTCCTTGGGTGGGAAGCGGATCACAGCACGCAGTTCGCATTTGGCGGGATTTCTTACCGACATCTTTCACGCAACTGGACACCACAAGGTGAGTTTACGAACTGCTGTGTTCCTGCGATGCTCTGATCAGGAGATCCCCCCCTCATTTGCTCATTTTTGTTTTAGGTTTAAATAGAATTTTAACTGTTTTAGAGTATAAAATAATTATACTCCAAAACAACATTACTTTATATTCGTAAATACAAAAAACAAGAAATAACAACAATCACACATATTAGAAATATTAGATCTCAGAGTCAAAAACACATACAACAAGGAAAGACGAACACAACATTTGGACAAAAAAACTTCTTATACTCTGGTACTTCTACAACAAAATCCCACTATCCTTTAAAAATCACAACAACCACAATAAATTTAATTCGCTTGAACCGATTTTATACAACAAGTGTATAGATTTAACTAAAGTAACAGCAGGACGGCCTTCCCGTAAATACGTACACGTATATCTGATAGGTAAACCATTATGCATGTTTGTGGTGTACCGATGAAAGTATTTGTAGTATCACGTAACTTCACTGCAGAGGCTAAGGACCATTAGTGGCCCACGAGGGCAGTGAGGTGGGGGGCGAAGGTAGCTGATCAGCCAGAACCAATCAGAGATTGATGTAGTGTGAAACTGCTCAGAGGACGGTTCCAGCCCTCGGTATTAAGATAACTACCCGGGTGGAGATATGAGCTTGCTTCATTTGTTGATGGGTTAAAAGATTAAACAAAGTTAATTATTGAAAAACACGTTTAACCAAATTTAATATGTGTTTTTATTCAGATTTTTATTTGACACCTCAAAAGATCGCCCCTGTATGTACAGAGTACGTATATGGTAACTATATCACTAACTAGTTGGGCAACGTTGTGAGGCGGGTTAAAGAGGAGGCTAATAATAATAATAATAATAATAATAATAATAATAATAATAATAATAGTAATAATAATAATAATAACAATAATAAAAAAAATAAAATAATAATAATCATAATAATAATAATAATAATAATAATAATAATAATAATTTCTTCTTAAATGACCTTAAAAAGCGCAAGAAGCTTCTAATGGATATTAACTTTTTTTTATTTATTTTTTACAGTATTGGGCACTGTGGATGCATTTGTACCCCGATGCGTGAAATGGATTGTCAATCAGACGAACCACCCTTCTTCGCACAGAATCAAGCAGGTTTATCAAGTATTTGGAAGCTCCGGCCCAGAGGTGACTTCCAAATTCAATTGTTGGATGTGCTTGAGATTTGTATAGGATTAGCAGTGCAGTGAGGGTGTTTCCATCGAATTGCACCAGACAGTCATTGATCACCTTTTTTGCCGAGATCAGACACGCTTGGGTTTTTGAAACGTTGAAGCTGACCAGGTTGGCCCTACCCCAGGCACGAACCTTCTCGAGGTGGTGGTCAACTTTTGTCCTCAAAGCTACTCGAGCCTTTATCCAATATTTAGCATTTTTTTAATAATTTATGTTTTTCTATTATTACTTTAAAAAAAAATTGTGTATTGTAATTTTTTTAAATGTATCGCATTGCACTACCCCTGTTTACATTCTGGAATAAAAAGCACTTATTATTTTTATTGATAATAATAAAAAGAAAGAACGAGCAAGGATAAGCTAGAAGAAGATAAAGGAAGCGAGAAGAAGCAAGAAGAAACACAAAGTAAAAGTGGAAGACAAAAGCCAGAATCAAGAATAAGGAAGGAGAAGATACAAACTAGAAGAAGAAATATACAATTAGTGCTAGTATTTCTCTTAAATCAAGAAAATATTGATATGTCCTGTTTTCTGAACTTGCCACAACTTAATTATATTTATAACCCAAACGATAAACTTCTTCATCTGATTTTCACCAACATTAGAAATTTAATATTTAAATACATACTGTACATGTATACTCGTATACAAGCAATAGGAAAACACCAGAAACAAATGTAGAGGCTCGAAACATACGGATCCAATAGAAATACGTAACAACGTTTTACAAGAGACAAATATTCGCACATCAGAAACTGAAAAGCTTAAGGACGGCTATCAAAACAGAGTTGGTATCTATGATAAATGGTTTTCCAAATAGCATTTTAAAAAATAAGGACACCATTTCGACATTTGTCCGGACTGCACACATGTCTCAATTCCTCAGGCAACTTATTATAGCTGATGTAAGTAATGTATGATTATGTAATGTCGTGATTATAGTTAAGTTTTATATTTGTGTGAGTATGGCATTGAATCATATTTAAAATAGTGTTTGTTATCTCATGGCTAGGAATAATCTTAAACGGTAATACTAGCGCGTGCCGGTAAATACCTTTAACGGGTCTATCTCATGGCAACCCAATAATGTTACGCATTGCGATATTGTGAATCATCCGTACCTCGGATATCATTTTCTTGGTAGCGAAACCCCAGGTACTCGCAAGATAGACCTAGTGGGAATAAATAGGATAGTACAATGATCGTAATATAGATGTGGGAAGTAATCCACGTAATCTGATACACATTAAAGTTGAATCTGTTCAAGATAACTTAGTAACTATTGATAAATACTACCCATTGTTGTTTATTAAGTTTTTTTAAAATAATCCTGTATTTGGAGATTACTTTAATTTTGATAAAGCAGATTTTAATAACACAAAACATCATATTTTTTCCATTGATTGGAATTTATTAAATTTGGACGGGGATATAAATTCCTTAGTGGAGATACTTTCTACATGCATGTTATTAATATAGAACTATTAATTCATCTTATCACGAAAATGTTTGTTTGTTGTGTTAAACTATGTTGAAAAATTAGAAAAGTCTGCTATGCACAAACCTCATAATATTTTTAAATTTTCTGAAAATTTAAACACTGCTGAATCTGGAAAATCAGCAACTGTTTATTTTAATGGCAGATTTGCGGAAGTAGTATACAATAACACGTTAAAGCTTTTAAGTAGTATACAATACGACGATAAAGCTTTGAAGTAGTATACAATAAGACGATAAAGCTTTGAAGTAGTATACAATAAGATGATAAAGCTTTGAAGTAGTATACAATAAGACGATAAAGCTTTGAAGTAGTATACAAAAAGACGATAAAGCATTGAAGTAGTATACAATAAGACGATAAAGCTTTGAAGTAGTATACAATAAGATGATAAAGCTTTGAAGTAGTATACAAAAAGACGATAAAGCTTTGAAGTAGTATACAATAAGACGATAAAGCTTTGAAGTAGTATACAAGATGATAAAGCTTTGAAGTAGTATACAATAAGACGATAAAGCTTTGAAGTAGTATACAATAAGATGATAAAGCTTTGAAGTAGTATACAATAAGACGATAAAGCTTTGAAGTAGTATACAATAAGATGATAAAGCTTTGAAGTAGTATACAATAAGACGATAAAGCTTTGAAGTAGTATACAAAAAGACGATAAAGCTTTAGAAGTAGTAAGACGATAAAGCTTTGAAGTATAAGACGATAAAGCTTTGAAGTAGTATACAATTTGATAAGCTTTGAGTATACAATAAAAACGATGAAAAAGTAGTATACAATAAGATACTTTGAGTAATACAAAAAGACGATAAAGCTTTGAAGTAGTATACAATAAGACATAAAGCTTTGAGTAAGTATGATAAAGCTTTGAGTAGTATACAATAGATGATAAAGCAAGTAAGATGATAAAGCTTTGAAGTAGTATACAAAAAGACGATAAAGCTTTGAAGTAGTATACAATAAGACGATAAAGCTTTGAAGTAGTATACAATAAGATGATAAAGCTTTGAAGTAGTATACAATAAGATGATAAAGCTTTGAAGTAGTATACAATAAGACGATAAAGCTTTGAAGTAGTATACAATAAGATGATAAAGCTTTGAAGTAGTACACAATAAGACGATAAAGCTTTGAAGTAGTATACAATAAGACGATAAAGTTTCCGACCATTTCTGAATATCATATATAAAAATAGAACTATTTATATAGAAATTGACTTGAAATTTGAAAAACTGCACATTTTAAGAAAATGGGGTTGCCAATAAAAATAAATCTCCATAATGAAGAAACTGTAAAAAGCAAGAAGGAGCAATAAGAAGCAAAAAGGAGGAATAAGAAGCCAGAAGAAGTAAGAGGAAGCAAAAAAGAATGAAAGAGCAAGAAACAAAAAGAAGAATCTAGAATAAGCTTAATAAAGAAAGAAAATGTAAGAAAAAACAAGACGGGACAAGAAGGAGCAAGAAGCACCATGAATAAGAAAATAAATATGAAAAAAGGAAGATGTTCAGATAGATCTAAGGAAAACTATCTGAAACAAAGAGAAATGCTTAAGGGGAACGGCTGCGCTCGCCGTTTCATACATAACTTCATTTTGGATTTGAGGCTGAAATACCACTACAAACTGAATATGTTTTTATTATTAAACGTTTAGTAAATATCTGATACGTAGGCCTGAACCTAATATATTAATAACAGGTATACATATTATAATACCGCCATACATCGGATATATCGATACTGGCTCCATAGATATTAGCGTTCTATCCGATCCGGCCGTTACGAATATGTAAGCGATGTTTATTGAATACGTGATTTCTGATATTCAGTATCGGTATATCGTATATCGATATTTAACACTTGCGTTATTGACCGATCTCGATATATTCGATACAAGTATCATCTCCAGTATTCATCGTTATACGATATTGACAGATATAAGGTACCTACCCATATCGGAATCGGGCAAGTTCCACGCGATTCTGCCCGCCGCCATACTCGCGTGCAGGCGTAGGTATATTAAATTGACATTATTTTTGACAGATACATTAGAAATTGACGATTTAAAAGTAATTATGAGATTTGATAAAATAAACAATCCTGTTTTCGGTGATTAATCTATAATAATAATAATAAATGGATGATTTATACAACACCGTTTTTATATAAAATCACTTCTAGAGCACTACTTTTGACTCCGAAAAAAGCACGTTTTCAGATCCTGACATTATAATACATTTAATTGGAGTGTTAATGTTTAACGTGAAAGTGAATGGTAAGAGAAGTCGGTGACTCCCGAGGATGACATGGCACGATCAAGTGAACCAATTAATTGAGTCGGATCATGTCAAGCGTCAGAATAAGAGAAGAATATGTATGAATGAGAATGGTAGATGAAGTCGGTGACGCCCAAGGATGACATAGCACGATCAAGTGAACCAATTAATTGAGTCGGATCATGTGAAGAGTCAGAACAACAAAAAATATGTATGAATAAGAATGGTAGAAGAAGTCGGTGACGCTCAAGGACGACGTGGCACGATCAAGTGAACCAATTAATTTATTCGGAACATATCGAGAGTTAGAACAACAAAGAATATATATGAATGAGAATGGCAGAAAATGTTG
The DNA here is from genome assembly GCA_022606495.2 of Halesus radiatus. Taxonomy (NCBI): domain Eukaryota; kingdom Metazoa; phylum Arthropoda; class Insecta; order Trichoptera; family Limnephilidae; genus Halesus; species Halesus radiatus. Next base: position 8,850 of record JAHDVE020009658.1, on the reverse strand, counting down.
GTGACGCCCAAGGAAGACATGGCACGATCAAGTGAGTCAATTAATTGAGTCGAATCATTTCAAGCGTCAGAATAACAGAAGAATATGTATGAATGAGAAAAAGTGTTTGTATATTTATATAAAAAGTCGATGACGCCTGAGGAAGACATAGCACGATGAAATGAACCAAATACTTAAGTTGGGCCACGTCAATAGTCAGAATAACAGAATAATCTGTAAGACAATACATGAATGTGAATTAAGCAAGAAGTATGTGCCAAGACCGAGTTGTTTGGCGGTCTATCCTCTTTGCATAATCCTACAGTGAAACGGTTCAATGGTTACTTTGATTAAAAACTTTATTTTCGTTGCAAAAATTATAAAGCCACTAAAAATGACCTATTACAAGTATTATACGTGAACACAATATTTGAATTCTTTATTTTATAATGTCATCGGGGAAAGAAGAATTCAAAAAAATGCTGAAGCAGTCATACCGGAAAGCTCGGCCTTTGTCGATCTGTATCCGCATGGGGGAAAACCCGATTTCTGGACGTAGTTCTTGACAGTTTCGTATTTTATTGTCAGAGGCCACAGATGATCCAACGGTGATAATTTTTTGGTAATCCCCGTATCTGGGACATTTTATTAAACCAAAATCATTATATTTGGATCAATACATCCATCATAAATCATAACTTCATGCTATGTAACACACTCGAACAATTGAAATATGTACAAAATGTCTCAATGAATTTTTGTTTTATTTTTAATTAACATATAGTATTATCTAAGCGTAGAAACAAATATGGACAAAGAACTTAAGATCAGTTGATTTCTAGGTGTTTAAATATGTCACCTGCTGAAATAAAAAAATAATCTATTAAAACTAAACAGTTATTAAATATCATATGTTGAAAACTTTGTTAGCTGAAAGGAACTTTCTGTATTGGATAATTGGAAAATATTATTTTTTGTATGATTTAGTGTTGTCATTTGTTTTTTGTTTTTAAAAATATATTTAAGAATTAATATCAATATTCTATATTTATTTATTTTATGAAGATACTTAACCTTAGGTATAAATTTACTATAAGGTTTTGAATAACAAGCCCCCGTTAGACAAACTACTAAAAAGTAGTTTATCGGGAGTTTTTGCCTTATGTTTTTGTAAAATGTCATAAATTACAAAATAAAAAAAACGTATCATGTAACTTTCATTAGGTACACGGTATATCTATGGGTACACTACTTACTGTAAAATGTATAGAAAAAATGAACTATTAAAAAAAATCCCCACGAACACCCCCCCATGTAAACATTTAGTAGGCGTACCTAATATTTGGGAACGGTGAAAATAACGTAATACCGGCAAACGAATATATCAAGTATGGGTAATATCGCAAAATAACAGGTATGACACAGGCCTACGATACGGATGAGTATTTTTTTTGTTTTAAATTATGCAGTATACGAGATGAAAATTTTAGAGGCAACATTGAAAATTATTTAGCGGGTTTATCGTAATTTTTTTTTAAATTATCATATTTGCTATGTAAATATGATTATAATTTAAATAAAAAATATTTTTGTTTTAAGCCACTTTATTTTTATACATATTTATGCATTCGACCGGTTTCGGTTGGACTCAACCTTCTTCAGGAATGTACACATATAAACTGAATACACATATTTCGACCGGTTTCGGTTGGACTCACCTTCTTCAGGAATGTACACATATAAACTGTACATATGTGTACATTCAATACAACTGTTTATATGTGTACATTCCTGAAGAAGGTTGAGTCCAACCGAAACCGGTCGAATGCATAAATATGTATAAAAATAAAGTGGCTTAAAACAAAAACATTTTTTATTTAAATTATAATGTCAATCCACAAAGTGATTGCTTCCTTCGAAAAAAAAAAAATAAAATAAATAAATATGATAAAAATATAAAATAAAACATTTAAAAAAAAGTTATTTTCGTGTCGATATTTTAAATTATGTACGGCAAATTTGTGTTCAAAGTAAATTAGTCGTTTTTAATTTAACTTAAAGTCCACCGTAATGGTTATTTATTTTAATTTTTTAATTTTATATTTCATTATATTTTCAAAGTAGACGGGGTAAAGCATTTTTTGAAATCACCGTTAGTCCCGAAATAATTTTAAAGATACCTCTAAAATCGCGAAAAATCAATTACTTTACTCGTCTACTTCTCATACGTACTAGATATTTACTAAAGCTTTAATTAAAAAATACACATCATTAGGTTTAGGTGAGTATTTTGACCTCAAATCAAAATTGTATGAAATAGGCCGCGCAGCCATTCCTCTTAATCCATCCCCTATTTCTTATTCATTCCACATTTCACAGTCAATTCCATTAATGGCTCATTAGGTTGCCATGTATACCGGTTGATTAGACTCCAACCTCGTATCTATCCTCGGGTGTGTTCGAGTCCTAAATAAACACTACCCCAAGGTGTACCGGTCGCACCGAGACAGGAGTGCTCCTGACTGCGGTGGTACGATCGTATCGCCTTTATAATAGCATCAGATAGGTGTGAATATATTATATACTCGTATATCAAGACAAAATGGACACCCATGCATTGCTTTATTTTAACTTTTTATGCAGTTATAATAGTGAAAGATACTCGGTCTATAAGGGAAAAAAATAGTACGAAATTAGAATCTGAATATAAAATACCAATACCGGGAAAAGGAATTGGTTTTTAATGTAAAATCTTACAGCATAAAGTTAATATTTTCAAAATTGAAATACTGCTCTGAGTAATTAACAATGTTCATCAATTTCAAAAAAATCCTTTATAGTCCGCTTGTAATTGGCTTCTACTAATTGACTTGCTAATTAAAATAAAGTGAGTCCATATTCTGGCAATTAGTGCTCCCATGCTTGTAAATAGACTACACTGTTCCAACTTCACAACGTTCACTAGGAAGGATTGAAATATTATTATTTGATAATTTCATTCTTGTAAAAACAGTAGGTGCTAGTCATGTGTTGATTATTTTTATATACCTGTTGACATTGAATTAATTAGTTTAAAATCGGTTGTTGGTTATGGGTACCTACCTAGTGAATGAAATGTAGTTGAAATAACTTGTAACAGCGTGCTAGTAACTTTATTTCAACATAAATCTACATAGTATTGGAATGAAATATTGATTTTTGTAGTTCATTTTACTCAACTAATTATGAAATTAAATTCGATTGTTCTGAACTCTGCATTTAATCAACCTGTACAAGTGTACATACCTAAACGAACTGCAAAACAAACATTAACATTTTACGAATGTATATCCCGTTCCAACTACAGTTTGGATTCAAGGCTTACACCGAGTAAATATGTACGAGTATTTGACAATAATCTGAACTTGGCAGATTTAAAACAAAAATTGACGAATTATTTCTATCTAATTTATAAATTATTATTAACTGAAACGTTTTACATTATTTACTTATTTCTTATTAATGTTTATATTGTCTTTGTTGATTTTTGAGTATTGTATTATTTATTTTGTCTGTTCCTTCATATTGCCGTGTATTCTTAGCTTTGGTGCATATTTTCCATATTTATTTTAATGTGATTTAAAAAAAAGACTTGTACGTAAAAGCCATCTGGGCGTTTAAATAATACAATAAATGAAAAAAAATAACTCTTTTATACACAAAACACACGCGCAAAAATTAGGACGAAAATAAATGTGTAACGAAATCCCGAATAAAAATTCGCTTTTACGCAATTCATTTATTAAAAGGTTAGCCATAAAACTCTCTTACCTCCTGGAGGGGAAGAATTCTATTGGCTCAAGGGAGATATGAAAAGGGAGGTTTATTTTTCCAAATTCATCAATTTATTCTATTACACGATAGAATGAATTTAAATCAAAGCGCCATCTGCGAATTGAATACCGAATTTCATGACTCCCCCTTTGCCCAAATATGACTACGTGGATGGAAATGCTCCTGATTTAAAATTATATTAGGAATTTAAAATTTAGAATTCTGGCGACAATTTAGAGGTAACGATACCAGGCAACCAGACCGAGTGTCGGGTAATGGCGGACGGTGACGACGAGAGGAAGAGGAAGGCGGCGGTCGGGAGCGTTCGTGCTAATCAAGGAAATAATATAACGGCGCCCATTTGTGAGAGGTCTGCGAGTTAAGAAATATCTCACTTTATTACCGAGGTCGAAAGGACGAATTCGAGGAGCAGTTTTATTCTTAGGCAAATCTTTCACAGGGGGAGGGAGAGATTGCCGAAAATAAATTATTCAATATCTCGCCTGTTTTTTCATAATAACTGTGTTATCGCCAAGGTTTGTAATCAAATTTCAGAACGAGATTAATGGCCGTAAAAGAGGTTGCTTTAATAAACGGTAATTTGATTTACTCGTCTTGCTCGAAATCCAGGGATAAAGTCATGCTATGTACTGGGTGGGAAAAGAAAAAAATAACTATCAGGGCCGTCTATTTCAACGCATGCTATAGTAAAAGTTAGAGTTAAAGGGCTTGCTAATTTACCCAAAATGCGTTTTTCAATCAACTTAACTGCCTGTTTTACGTCACTTCTAAGTTTAGTTCCTACTTTCCGAAAACTGATAGCTACTCGGCCATTTTGACATATTAGACAGTTCTATAGACGGAATTTCATAATTAATATTATAGAAGATGATGATCATGACGACGAATTCCTCATCCAATAAAATGTATTCAGCGAAAAGCGAAAACATTTCGACCACGCGTAAATAGTAATATATTATGTATGTTTCAGGTTATCACGGACAAAAGCATTTTTTGGCTACAGGAGGAGGAAGCGCCGAAACGCCGAAGCGCATAATATCTCAAAAAAATCTTCAAGAAAATAATATTTTTTGCTTATTTGGGACGATTTGTATTTTAGGCGCGATATTGAAAGTCGATAGATCTCAAACTTTGCAATGAATGAAATACAATATGATATTACAGTTACTGAAAGGCAAATTATATTTTTCCCTGTAATATACTATATAATAGTAATAGGTTGTCGTATATTTTTTAATGCCCAAACGAATATTTTTGTAGGAACAAAGCTGTCAGCGCCATTGATATATTCAGCCATATAAGAATATTTTTGTAGGAACAAAACTGTCAGCGCCATTGATATATTCAGCCATATAAGAATATTTTTGTAGGAACAAAACTGTCAGCGCCATTGATATATTCACCATATAAGAATATTTTTGTAGGAACAAAACTGTCAGCGCCATTGATATATTCACCATATAAGAATATTTTTGTAGGAACAAAGCTGTCAGCGCCATTGATATATTCAGCCATATAAGAATATTTTTGTAGGAACAAAACTGTCAGCGCCATTGATATATTCACCATATAAGAATATTTTTGTAAGAACAAAGCTGTCAGCACCATTGATATATTCAGCCATATAAGAATATTTTTGTAGGAACAAAGCTGTCGGCACCATTGATATATTCAGCCATATAAGAATATTTTTGTAGGAACAAAGCTGTCAGCACCATTGATATATTCAGCCATATAAGAATAGTGTTGTAGGAACAAAGCTGTCAGCGCCATTGATATATTCAGCCATATAAGAACATTTTTGTAGGAACAAAGCTGTCAGCGCCATTGATATATTCAGCCATATAAGAATATTTTTGTAGGAACAAAGCTGTCAGCGCCATTGATATATTCAGCCATATAAGAATATTTTTGTAGGAACAAAGCTGTCAGCGCCATTGATATATTCACCATATAAGAATATTTTTGTAGGAACAAAGCTGTCAGCGCCATTGATATATTCACCATATAAGAATATTTTCTAGATATAAGTACGACGCAAACTAAAACCTGTAGCATATTTTGAGTGATTTTTTTTTATTTCACCAGAGATCAAATTTAAACGTCGTTGTGGCCGCACCAAAAGCTGATGAACCGTGTTTTGAACACAATTTGGAGGAATATTCTGCTTTCTCGACTGGCCAAACTAATAACAATTGCTTTAGCAAAAGTATACTTGAAACAGCGCGTGGTCCTATTTAACTCGCGAGTTACTCTAACTGACTGTCAAAATTTTAATTTAGCTCACGATTTAGCTATCTGTTGAAACAGACGGCCCTCAATGAGCTGTATTTGGTTCCGAGTAAAATCCTTTTGATTTGATCATTAAATAATATTGTTGAAAAATAAAAACACTGTTTTTAATAGTATTTATTATGATGTGGATTTCAGGTAGGTTTGAGAAGGTGTTAGTGTGAATTGAAAAATATTTTAAAGCAATAATAATTACTTTGTTTAAAATCAATGTATTTAATCTGTAAATATCTTCATGTTTCAGGAGCAAAGCTCCCTCTTCAGGATAAACAATTTACCTAATCAAAAAATATGAAGCAGAAAAGACACAGAAAATCAAAAAAGCTAGCGGTCGCATCTAAAACACGAATCCACAACCTCTCGGTCTATCCAGGACCAGCAATCTATCCAACTGACCCAGAGTCATTTTTATCGATATCAGACTTCAGTTAATATCACGTTTAATTATTTCCCATATATTTTTTAGCTGTTATATTTCTGTGAATCCCAGATGCGACCGTTACCTTTTTATTTTCTGTGTCGTTACTTTTTTTTGAGATTTGCTAATATTTTTTTCAATGCTTAAAGAAAATATTACAATGAGGTTTATGAGCTTCAATAAATTATTCCAATTAAAATTGACGTTTATACTTCCTCGTAAGGCGTCTTTACCAGTGGCGTGCATTAAAAAGAGGCCGAATAGCTATGCCTACCCTTAGGAAGCAAACCATCATAGAAAAAATAATAAATTCAACAAATTTCTAACCAAAAAGTTTTTTTTCTATGGAATTTGTACGTTCATTTATTCAGCCGAACTTTAAAAACTACAAACAACCTACCTTTGGTCATAGGGCAATGCCCTGGTGTTAATATTGGAGGTAGCTTCGCCAAATTTTTAGAGTCAAATCGATATATCTGAAGAAGATTCAAGCTTCTATTTCGAGAAACCCAGAGAAACACAGAGGAACCGCAGTACCACTTCATTCACAATGATGTGATTTCACCAGTTCGATGGCCTCTGTGCTCGAGGGATAAGATCCTCGCCTATGAATCCGGAAGTCGCGGGTTAAAATTCCGGCGTGCGTACGTAAAGTATACCCCATATTTTGATGAACGTCGCTATGGCTTGTTCTATTCGTAATATTAGTTTATTTTATTTTATTTTAGATTATTTGGGAGACCAACAGTTAACAGTTTGTAAATTATAATGAATAAGTCATATGAATCTAACGGTTTGCAGGTTTCCACTTGGGTATTACATAGAGTGAATCTAGTGATATTCGTAGAAATCAAAATAAAATTAAAACGATAATTATACAAAATAAAGAAGAAATATAAATTTTAAAGTTACTTGAAAATTTGTTATGGGGTCTGAAAATGTTGGGGGTTGTGGGGGGGGGGGGGTTATAAAGGGTCGATAGATCGCAGGTGTGACTTTATGGATTGTGGTGTAGAGTTAAAGATGTCAAATTTTGATTAGTGTCTGTTAAAGACGTGTGATGACCGATAAATGTTGGAGTTTTGCTTAGAATTAGTATTGCATCGAGGAAAGTTAAGAATTTGGTCCGATGTGGTTAGTTTATTGGGAACCCGTAATTGGATCCGTTCCAGGAGTTCAGACAGAGTACATTAGCCGAGATTCTCCGATCTTCCAACGAATACATATTAAAACGTCACGTCATTACTAATAAGTTGATGGATGACGATGGTATCGACAAGCAAAAGACGAGAACTCAATGTAAAGTCAAACATGCTCGGTAGAAGGTTTCGGCTTTGCAGTCCACTCACGAACAGGACGCTATTTCTTGCGTTCTGTACAACTCTTTATACATGCGCGCTTTGGGCGAACTCCGAGAAAGGTAGCATGGAAAGGCTTCGCGTACAGTACAACAACGCCTACCGCACGATGTTCGGTCTTTCCAGACACTACAGTGCCTCAAACATGCTCGCGGAGCAGTGAGTTCCTGGCTTTGCAACCCTCATAAGAACCCGGGTGGCAGGATTTAGGGAGAGGGTAAACAAATCCGGAAATGTCCTCTTCATTGAATCCCGCCAGATTCCAGTATACTCGTAGATGCAAGATGGAGAAATATATTAGTTCCATCAATCTTAATTACAATAATTCACTAACATATATTATGTTCTCTTTACATTTCCATTTTTATGAATATATATTATCGGTGTTATTTGTATATACTTTATGTAATGTGTGAGACTGCACTAACCTCACCACATTCCGACTTTTAGTGATTTATACGGGGACGGTAACTACGAAACTTATTTTTAAATTCTTTAACTAATCTGATATATCTTCCTTTTTACTGCGAGTCTCATCACCACCGGTTCTCGGCATAAAACACTTTTATGCCAAGATCTATCCAAACATGATTCCTGCTCCAACCTCCCACAGCCACTTCTGCTGGCTTACATTCAGGCCGGTTTCTCTCGGTTCACCGGCCCACCGCCCCTTGGGATAACTATGCTCGGCCATGCAGACCCACTTGAGTAATCACTCATTTAAAGCCTTTTTTAGAAACAAGTCTGTTATTGGTTTGCAGACTTGCGTTCGTTCTATGCAAAACATGGCATTTGATATGATCATTAATTAATTATTTATAATTTTGCTTCCGTTTTTATTTTTATTTCATTAGGATGTGTACTCGGCCCTGCTCGGGATTTTTTTTTTTGGGATAAAGATACGAAGTTGTGAATTTTTGCTTGTCGTTTGGGTACTATACTTGATTTTACAGCGAAAGTGATGCCGTG
>JAHDVE020009657.1:0-16892 GCA_022606495.2 Halesus radiatus | reverse complement strand
TTTTTCCTATTTATTTTGTTTTATGTTTACAATTTATGTTTTTTATGTTTTAGTAAGTTTGCGATCCATTTGCGATCCCTTTGGAACGTAATATCGGAAATGGAGAAGAAGTTTGACGGCTGCCTTGTCAATGCGACTGACAGGCTCAATCAAACCTTTGCTGCGACTCCCAAATCCAACAAGAAATGGTTTTTCTGATACTACATTGTTTATTTAAATTACTATATCTATTAGACTAAGTAAAAAAGCTAGGACTCTTTGAAGTATTTTAATGTTTTTAAAACAAAAGTTTTTTACTTATATATTGAGCGAACAAAAAGAATGATTTTAGAAAAAACTATTATGGATTATAGATATTTCTTTGTTCATTTTATGTCTTATATTTTTTCATAATAATCAATTAAGCCAGCTCTACAACTCGTTGTGGACAACGGATTTCTGTGTATTGGCAGTCGTCTGGGATTTAACGGTGTTGACTTGAGCAGGGGAAACTTGCTGTTTATTCAGATTTTTCTGAATAGTCTCAGCCTTCTCTTGTTGGACTTCTTGTTACAGTTATTTGAATAAATCCTATCAAACATAATTATATATATAATAAAAAGTAAAAAAATTTTAGGGGAACAAATATAATTGATATATTTTTATTTGTTTACATCTGTAGCTTATTATTATTCTTCACCTCCAGCTAACTCTTTCATAAGCCGGTTGGTTTATTCCATGTTAGCTTCGTTCTCTTTCGCGTCCATGACAATATCTGTCATTTGGTCGTTGATGACCTCGAGTGTTTTCATGTACTTATTTGCCTCGCCCATATCCTTCACTAAGTCCACATCGAGGATCGCCACCTCGAGTTGGTTCTTTTGTTTCTTCACTACTTTTTTACGAGTGTTCATGTCCTATAGTATTTTTATAAAACATTAAAAATCATTTTTCAAAGGTTTTGTTTTTTTTGTAGGTTACCTCAATTTTCTTCTTTAAATCAGCAAGTTAGCCCACTACTTGTTTAGCTTATTTTTTCTTTCCTTGTGCCATAAATTCTTTTGCCTTTTGAGTGAGCACATCTGCCTGATTGTCCATCTTGTCGATTTCGTCATTCATCCTTTGGATGGTTTGGGTGAGTTTGAAGATCTTTTGTTCGCCCTCCACTGATTGGGGGATGACAGGGGCAGGGGGAGGAGGAGGTGGGGCTTGCTTTTTTTCGCCACCAAATAGTTTTGCGAACATTATTTTAAGTATTTATTTGGCTATATATATATGTATATTATTATTTTTTGCTAAAGAGTTGTTCTTAAAAAAATATTATAATCTAACATAAAATAGTATAGTCCTTTAAAAAATAAATACAATTGACATTTTTTTTGTGACTAAAAATGATTTTTTGGAATGGTTATGTCTTTCTGATGAAAAATAATTTTAAAAATACTGAAGAGTATTATTTAATTATATTTATCTTATTTTATTATTATTATGTGTGTGGTTATGAATAATTATTACTAATTTAAATTAAATATATTAACTTTTTTCCTTTAAGAGCATGACTTATTAAAAATACATTTTGATGAGAAAAAATGACATGACACAATCAAGATATATATTTAGGAAATTCAAGATATAATGAAAAATAAAGTTTGATATATATTTTTTTTTATTAGAGTCAAATATCAAAATCTAATAAATTATGACATTGCCCTTCCATAAATTATAGAGTATCCTCATATTATATTTGTACATATATGTAGATATACTTTAATATCATTCATTGATAAGTGATGTTTTCAGCAACATTTCTTCTTGTTGCTGTTCGGGTTGACTATCTGGTCCATATTTTCTCTTAAAGTGACGTTGTTAGTAGTTCTTTATTTCTCACTTTCTCTGGTTGAGACAGGTTTTATTTTTTATTTCTGGGATATCTCTGTTCAAAGTAATCATAAATAGTAATAACAATTTTGTAATAATAAATTTAAGTTATTTAGAATATATGTTTGTACATTAAACTGCCATTTTGAACGCTTCTTCAATGTTCGTGGAATCAAGTGCACTGGCTTCCAGGAATATCATATTATGTTTTCTTGCATACTCTTCTCCTTGTTCAGCTAAGAAGTATTTATAGATATAATGAATAATTTTCGATATTCACCCACAGGTTAAATGATTATATATTTTATGTCTACGCTTGACTGAACGATACTGCCGAAGGTCACACTTGTTCCCAATCAGCAGAGTCACTATATTCTCATCGCTGTAGCTCCGCAGCTCCTTCATCCATTTCTCAAGATTCTCGAATGTTGTTCTTCTTGTAATATCATATACTAACAATGCCCCCATCGCCCCTCGGTAGTAAGCGCTGGCCATTGACCGAAATCGTTATTGGCCTGCAGTGTCCCAAACCTGCAACTTGATTTTCTTATTTTAGTGAACGATGTTCTTGGTGGCAAACTCCACCCCAATGGTCGTTTTGCTTTCAGCATTGAATTCTCCTTTGGTGAATCTGGAGAGAATGTTGGACTTGCCAACTGCACTGTCTCCGATGAGCACAACTTTGTAGAGGTAGTCGTGTTATTTCTAACCTTTGTTGGGCTGGGTGTTCATCATTATCTTTTCTTTTCTTTTTATTATTATTATTATTATTAAGTGTGTATGTATATGGTTTATACAATTTTGATACTTTACTGCTTCTTCAAATTTATATATTTATCCAATTAAAATAATTTATTAAATCGATTGATCTGATCAAAAAATGGCAAGTGCTTATAAAAGGTGGAGATATATAATTATATAGAATATTTATATATATATTTTATACTAATATCGTGAAGAGTTATAATTTTAAATTAAAATACGTTGATCAAAATAAGACTATCTGATAATGGTTCTTTTGAAACATGATCAAGCAATCAAATAGTGATGATAGTGTTGGACTCGGTAAAAAAGAGAGTGTCAAGTATTGAAAGTTTGCTGATGGATTTTTATTTTTGCATATGAATTGCGAATGTGTATATATATAAGTTTTTATTGTTTATTTTCTGTAAAAAAAGTGTGAGAGAAATATAAAATTTATAAATCTGGTAAAATTATCTGATTTTTGACACTTTCTTTTTCTCTTCACTTATTTTTTTAAACGTCGTTAATCTTTAACAAAGTGATTACTACATGGTTGAGGAAAAGCCTAAACCTTTGCCAAGTTTAGAGTGGGTGTATATCTATGTTGGTCTTATTAAAAATTAATGTTTTTTTTTATGTTTTTCAGATTCAGAGTAAAAAAAATAATAAAAAATCTCAAAAGATTTTCAAAATATTTTCTTATAAAATCTTACCATTGGATTTTAATTAACATTACAATAATACATAATATTAGAGTTTCTAAGGAAACAAGAAATGGATTTGAATAGGTTTTTTATCAAAAACATTATTTATTGTTATTATTATTTGTAAAAAAAAGGAATAAACTCTTTCTTAAAAAGTAACAATAGCTGATAAAAATAAATCCATTTTTATTATAACTACTACTAACTTAATCAAAAAATCAAGATATGTTGTTATCTATGCTAAATTTTAAAAAATTATAAAAATTATAAAAATGAGAGCAAAAACTAAAATTATCAGAAAGGTGAAATGAAATTGGGAGTCCAATATATAAAAAAAAATATATCGTGACTTTTAAACCGCTCATTGACCTTCTTTTTAAGTTGTTTGGAAATTATTCAAAAAAATTAAATAATTAAAAAAAAATATGTTGTTCCGTCAGGGACCAACCGTCGAGAAACAAAAGTTAATACTAACAATTCTTTAAAAAAATACATAAAAAATACATAAAAAAAACACAAGTATCTAAACATACATCAATAAAATTTTTAAATACTCTACTTATTAGATTATATCTACATCAAATTATGTTTTTATATCTCTGTATTTTTTAAATATACGTGTATTTATTACTATTTCCCGGCTTTCCAAAAACCAAACGAAAAGGATTCCGCTGATCATTCGAAAGTCGGCAAAAGACACTTAAGGCAATAAGAACCGTCAAAATTTCAAGCTTTATCTTGAAAATTCACGAAAGTCAAAAACAATGTTTTGCACTTTGTATTTTTTTTTTGGATATATTTTTGTTATACTTATAAAATAGGAGAAACTATTTTTTCCAAAAAAAAATTTGAAAAAAAATATCAAAATTGGAATATTTTATTTGTATTCATACAGTAGTATTTAGATATATCCAAAATATAGAAAAATAAAATATTTTAAAGTAGATATACAAAATCAGAGTAGGAACACAAAAAAAATAAAAAAAGAGATTTGGAAAAATAAAGATATTTTGAATATTAATTAAATATATTGTTCCAGTTTATATATATATATGTTATCCCATCTCAGCAATATATATTATAATATTAGTACATGATATATAATAAAAACATGTATATTTTAAGAAATACTTAAAAAAAAAAAAAAAAAATTAAAGGAACCCCTGGACTTTCACATTCCCTATTTATCATTTGAAAGTCGCAACTCTTCCATTCGAGGAGCTCAAAGCTCAAGCTCAATATGTGGTAGGATGAGAGGATGTGCATTGGTTTTTTCGAATATATCTTCATAGCTATGTGTTATTTTCTAAAACTATTTATGCTCACATAAAAAATTACATTTAAAAAACTACTTTGAGTTTTTTCATTAATTAAATAATGAGTATTTTTTTTAAAATATATTTTTTTTTTATTTCTGATACCAAACATAAAATAATTATTATTATTTTATTATTTAAATAATTATTCAATGTCAGGAAAATACTTTTTATTGAATTTTTTTTAATGATTTTTTATTTTATGTTTTTAGCAACTTTTTTAAAAAGATATTTAAAATAACAACAACACCAAACCGCATTTAATAAAAGTAATATTTTATAAAATATAATAAAGTTCCTAAATTACATTTCAATACCATACTAACGCACTATGAGATTTAATATATCTATATCTATATATATCTATAAATAAAAATTATAAAAAATTCCAATAGCCATATAGATCTCAAAAAAAAGAGAACATGATAAGTCATAAAACAATGATATCATGGTATTTTTGAGAAAAAAAGAGTTTATAACTAGGACACATTTAATAAAACTAATAATACATTTAATATATTGATATTTAAGCAAAAAAAAAAATATAAAAAAATAGTCTTAATACCAAACAAAAAACATCCTTTTTTAAAAAAACTCAAAATCCATTATTCCTTCATTACTTCAAATGTCTATCCAAATATAAGCTAACGACATGTAAGGTGTCCTTGAGGCTAAGCATGAGACTTCAATATCAGGTGAAAATTCAACAGGTACTTTTGGGGATGACTGTCCCATGGACAAGGAATCGGAAAGGAAAGCCGACAAAGGACGGCAGAGAAGAAGAAACAAAGACATCAAAGCAATAAATCGGAGATCCGGCCATTGGACGGAATTGGAGACCACTAGATACTATGAGTTCCTCTCAGAACATAGCTCCGAATTCTTCCAAAAGAGCAGGAGAAGATCTTAAAAGATCTTCAAGGCGATGGCCAAGTTCCTGGGCACTAGAACAGCCGACCAGTGCAGGAGCCACCACCAGAAGCTAGAAAAGAAATGCTTGACTTTTGCCAACATCCTAGTGTATCTGGCCGAAGTCACAGCCAATCCTGCGCCTTCCAATTCCCGTCCTGACAGCTGCCCACGTCCTTCTTCCTCTTCTCCATTGATCCGAAACGGTTTTCAGCGCACTGCCTTCCCTACCTCACCATTCTTAAAATCATTGTCATCGGAGATCCAGAAAAAATCCCGTGAGGAGCAAATTCTTACGAGCGAAGATGATGAGTTTGAGATGCCGTGCTTACTGGAACCTTAATACGATCTTGGCATGTTAAAAGCAATGGTTAATCTGCTTTCAGCAAGATATCCTGGCTATTCGTTCTGATTCAAATAAGAAATCAATGAAAATCTCACCAAAACAACATAAAATAGCTTTTTACGGAAAACAACAAAAACCTTAAGAAAAAATGTAAAATTTGATTTTAAAAGAGCAAAAACTATATTTGCTTTCTATCTATATTTTTTTGAGTCCTATGACAAAAATGACGAAATTATTGATTTGTTATTAAAAAATATATTTAAAAAAATAAATATGTCATTTGATGATGCTGTATTGCTCTGTTGGTATCGATATTGATGATATCGAGAGAACCACATCCCAAGTGTACATGTATATAATAATAATAATAATAATGGCAATATTTCTAATTTTTTTCTTATTTTTGTAATAATTATCTATATTATTATTATTATTATATTATTATTGAACCATCTACGGTAATACCATTTGGCTATACCAAAACGATATTGTAGAAGGTTCAAATGCCCTTATATGACTTGGGCCCCCACCTTGTTGCCATTATATTATTATTATTATAAGCGATTATCATTTTTCTAATATTAATTATTATTGTCATTTATTTAAAAAAGTAGGTGAGATACATACACATATAAAAGATATTTTGTTTTAAGCTCATGCCATATAAATTTAAAATTTAAAATCAAATATAACAACAACAACAACAAAAAAATAAAGGAAATAAAATCATTTCTGGAGAGATTTGTTCGGGGATCTTCAAACGGCCAACATTCTTCTAAAAAATAGGCTTGGGACTTCTCATGTTTAATTCCTCTTTCAAGTAATATGAGAATTTCAGTAGTATTTAGATATTGCTCCCATTGTTTTCTATATATACTAGCATTTCTTTTAAAGTTGTTTCTAATATTGATGTTGTGTTTTGTGTATGGATATAGTTTGATAACACTATTAAGTGTTCATGTGTGTGTGTTTTTTTTTTAAAGTGAGGTATTTCTTCTCTTTTTATAAAAAAGTTATATTGTATATTTTTTTTTTAAGAATTTAGTTCGAATTAACTTAAGTATTGTTATTAAAAAATATTTCCTTGATGAATGCTCAAGCCCCAGTTATCAAAAGAATATATATTAATAACTTCCATTCTATTTATATTTTAACTGGAAAATAAATAACAAAATATGAAACTTGATCAATATAGTTTATTATAAATAACATTATTTTATCTATCTAAAAAAAAAAGTGTATATATATATACTTTTGGAAACTTTAGGAACAAAATATTTTCGTCAACCCTATAACTGTTTCAATATTATAATTTACTTTTTTCATATAGGTTGATATTGATTTGACACCAACGGATCATCAGCTTATTCTCTTATTTTTTTATATATGGCTGATTGTCCTACTAAAAGTTATTTTTTTTATATATTATTATTGTTGTGTAGGAGATTATAAAAATCATAAATTGATATATATTTAAGATATTTTATAATGTTTAATGTTCTGTTATCATTATAATGTATTTAATAAATATGTCTAATATATTATATGTATCTGGATCGTATCCTGAGTCAGTAACGAAAAGACAATGTTTTGATGTAATAGTTCTGGCAAATATCATCAGACAATAGTATTTGAGTGCAGAATTATCAATCGTCGCTCATCAATTCAGTTGAATTAATTTTACTAGATTTTTTTTGCGGCATATTTTTTGGTGGCATTTGTGAAGATATATTCAAAAAAAAAAAATTCATATTTTTTAAATATATATTTATAAATTTGATAATAAACTAATTTTTACTTTAATAGATTTTTATTATATAATTTTTTTAAATAAAATATATGTTTCCTATGTATTTTTTTAATAACTTTTTATAGATAAGATATTTATCAAAATATGGACTATATGCATTTTTGAAAAAGATATGTTCATTATTTAGTTTTGTATTTTCTTTTGAGGAAATTCTGGAATAGATTATACCCTTCAACGATGAACTAAGTGTTCCGACATAGCAAATCATGTTAGAGACGTTGAGGTAACCAAACTAAAAGATGGGAGATCAAACTGATTAGTTAGTTAGGTATTTTTTTATATATTCAAACTTTGTATATTTATATGTATATGTATATATATGTAGATTTTATTAGTGAAGATACTTAATGTCTGACGGATTTTTTATTTTTTTTAATTAATTTTGTTTGGTGACAATATACTATTTTTGATAAGTATATGTCTATACCCCCACCACATACATATTATATATAAATACATTTTATTTATACTTATTGCCGAATCATAAGTAATAATAATAAAATAATACATCAAAATAATAAAAAAAATATATATTAAATATAAATGTAAATTTTTTATTTTCCCTAATGCTCTGAAATTGATATCTTTGATCAATAAAATAATCTAAACATATCTTAGATATTTTACAATTAAACAATAAGAAAATAGGAGAAAAAAAATCAAAGTGATTTTGCATGTATATTTTTCTAACCTTCAGAATATAAAGTTATTAAGATATGGAAACCTCACTCGATCCTTTTCCTCCTTCGGCAACATCCGTTTCTGAACACCAAGTTCATTTATTTCGAATCTACCAAAACCATTCCCACCTTGTGTTTATTTTTTATGAAATATTACTATTTATAATTGTTATTATTTACAATTCACTGTTTTTTGCAAGTAGATATTATTGAGATACTATTATTATTATTCTAAATAAAAGTTATTTTTTTTTTATAAATATGTCACTCTCGTATTGAATGTAATTAGCAATATAAATTATAAGGGGTATCAATGTTGAAGGAATGAGAGCAATTATTAAAATCAAAGAAAATACAAATATTATTAAAATAATGCACTTAAAGTTGTGGGTCTGGAAAATTTTGTTGATTTTGACAAACCAATTGTGTTTATTGTTCGAGGCGAACAAATCAACAACTTTCTTACTGATCATCCATATGCTATGCTATGATAATAAAATTTTACGCTATAATATCGATAAAAAACCATTTAAAATATTAAAAAAGATACACGAAGCGACTTAATAATATACCTATTGAGCCTTAATTGAATTTTTTTAAATGTTGTTTTTTATGAACATATAAAAATACTTTTGCTCCAAATACATTTAAAAGGTAAAATAAGTAATAATAATAATATATGTTTTATTTTGAAAAAACTTACACCCATATACATATACATATTCTATATTATTTAATCTAAAATTTTTTTAAGATCGATGTTCTTATTTTTTAAAAAGAAATACTATTAATCTTTTATTAAAGGTATGCATGTTTATTTTTTTCAATATATCAAACATAAGTGGGTAAACTAACATTGGTTCCTTTTCTTACGGCTCGAATCCAATAGTACATGAAGTCGGCCATGATAATCAGGTGGACGAACTGGGCCAGCAGGAAACAGTGCCCGACATACTCAGGCAAGACACTATACGATTTGCTCTTGTCATTTTCATTCAGTTCAGTGTAGGTGAAAACCCAGAAAATTATAGACAAGACTCGAGAGATGGCTTGGGCTGCCACAAAGTGTGATGTGTAACTTTCTATTTCTCCACCCTATCATGCAATTGAAATAAATTAAATATAGTGAAAGATAGTGACCATATTTATGAAGAAAGTATGGGTTATTATTGTTTATTATTATTCTTTGCTATTATTCATTGATATGCATTTCTTATTGATTTTATTTTGTTACCTTCTTGTTAAAGAGCACAAACTGGGCCAGCAAGGCAATAGTTTCTAAATACTGGGAAAAGGCCCAGGCTACATCAGCCACTACATGCTTGTTGAGGTTGGAGTGGAAGACTACCGCCAACACGCTCGCCAGAATAATAAGGTATATGCTTTTGACTACATCCAAATCCTTATTGTAGCTTGTCTTGAACTTAGTAACAATCAGATACAGAATGTATCCAGCGAGCCCCGTTGCGATTAGTTATTGGGCTTTAAATATAAAGTTACCGGTTGAATCATATGGAAGATAACCCTAATAAAAATTTAATTTAATTTAGAAATTTAAATATACATACAAAATAAAAATAATAAAAAAGAAATAAAAAAGAATGAATTTATGTTTTTTTATATATTTTTTAAATGTTTGATTTTTTCTTTATGCTTACACTAAAGAATCTGAACAGGATGGCACGAATTCCAAATACAATAGAGTAACAGATGAACATCTCACGGGATAGTCCGGCGACTGAACGAGATCTAGTAATTTTGATGACTATCAATGCGAATCCGAATGTCTGGACTGTGCCGGAAAGAGTGAATAGTAGTGAGAACTGTCCGTCGCTGAAGCCAAAGTAGAGAAATATTATGATAGCGGCTAGTCCGACCCAGTATTTGGCGTCAGCGATGCCTGTTAATTTTTTCAAATACTCCATTCGAGATATAAGAGAGAATGTTGGATCGATATATGTGTATAATAAATATTTATATTTTTTTATTAATAATTATATGTATTATAAGTAATGATCTATTTACCTTTTTAATAAATGTTTTTTTTGTTTATTTATTCAGTAATTAAAATATTGTAAAAGTACATCGAAACAGCAAACACGAATTTAAAAAATAATAAACATTTTTGACTTTAGGTGAATGTTTAATTGTTTGATATGAATATACGTGGAAAAAATGTTAAATTGTGAGAGTACACATATATTCAAATAAATAGTATATAATAATTAATTAGTCCAAAGATTATCTTAACATTTAATATCTAGCCACTTACAAATTAGATGAAATTGTTCACTTAATTAGTCGAAGCCTATTCTTACCACTACTATTATTATATGATCACTGTATTATTTTTTCAATAGATCCCTTACATATAGATAACCCCATTATCTGACATACAAAGTATTAAACAATTTTTTAATTGATGTATCTTTTATTCTTGAAGTGTTTTTGGCAAAATATTTGCGTAATTCGAATTCCAGTTTCTGAGTTTGTTTGCCCATTTTTACAATTGGTTGATCATCGTTTTTTACTTGTTGGTGTTATATATTTAGATACATTATAAATCTACATTTTTTATAATAGTAGTTATTAAAAATTTAAATATGTAATCCTCTCTCTGTATTATATAGTTTATATATGTATATATATATATAATCTATTTCTAAAAAAAAAACTAATAAAATGCATAAAAGACATATATAAGTATTTTCGCTTATGCCAAATTTATATTTACAAGACTGATTCCTTTACATTTCTAATAAATAACAAAACATTCTATCTCGGATATGAGGATATTTTAGTAAAGCAGAAAAAAAAAAGACATTGGGTGCCATTCTATTTTTATTTTATTTTTAATCTTTGGAATTTAGCAGTGGGTCCTGCTATTCACATATACAGATAAGAATATTAAAAAACAATAGTGATATAAAAAAGAAGAAAATGTGATCCTGTAGAAAAAATGGAAATCTATTGTTTTTTTTATCGAATTTTAATTATTTTATTAAATATGTTTATATCTAATTTTATTAATGATTATTTAAAAGTACTAGAGAGGCAATGAGTCAATATCGATGCCATTAATACTATCTAGATATTCAGTAGAACATCCTCAAATACCTGTAATACTATGAGAGAGTCGTCCTGCCTGCTTGTCTCTCTGAGCTCCAGTTGATCCCCAGCTTGTCAACTTCATTATCCTCAGGCAACTATCTCTTCATCGAGTCGACTCCTCATTGCTTGTTTACGAACAAATTCATCCATTAAAACTTTTTTATCGATACTATCAATACTTAATCCACCCCGCCTCCAGTTCCCCTTCCGCCACCTCCAGCTTCACCTCCCTCTTCCAAACGAGGGTGGTTGAGATCTTCGAATTTACAAGGCCCTGTGATCCAGCCAATAAAATCCCCTCATAGGCCTTCTAGTCATAAATACAGTAATTCGGACCTTCATAAACAGTTCAAACTACTCATTAAAAATGAATCTGATATTCGAGGACCAAAGACAGCAGATCATGGTAGTCGCAGTGCGAGGCATTTGCGACCAAAGAAAAAAGACTTCTGCCCCCTCCGCAACCCTTCTTCTGAATTGAATGATATCAGCAACAGCATATGGAATATAAATAATAACAGTATAATAAACAATAAACTAGGCTTAATAAATAACTACACGATCGTCAATACACAGAAGGCTGACAGAGACACTTTTCGCAGAAGTAATTACGCATTGGGTAGGAACAGTAGAGAGATGGGGTAATAAAATTTGCAGTTCGTGCTCAGTGGCAACAACATTAGTGGAGGCAGAAGAAGGACAGCGAAACCATCAACCCAGAAACATTCTGGGAAATGGATCATTGGCACTAACCAATATGCTGAATGTACTGATATGATTGTTTGATATTTTTTTTTTTTAGTAAAAAATATAATATAAAAAAATTAATAATTAACTAATCATTAAAAAAGTTTTTGTATTTTAATTTAACAATTATCAAAGTATTTTAAATAACAGTTTTATTACAAATATATTGACAAAAATAAATATCTTCACTTTGTTTGCTTACGATTCGTCAGTGCTTCCGATTCTTTTTAATAAAATAAGCCTCAAGAGGTTTTCCAATGATTATGCTATCTATAATTTCTTCGTAATCGGATATATTTTTAAACTAATTTTTTTATAGATTCACCCATAATTTGCCTGTCGAAGTCAACTCAAATTTGGTGAATCCAAAATACGAATAGGTGGGGTCTTGAAACTCTGATATATAACATGTCATAGATTTGGGTTTCTAAGCATTACATTATTGAATAATAAAATGAACATATAGATTTGAAAATATATATATATTTTGTTTTATACCCAAAAAGCGTTGAAGAAGGTGAGATCAACGAGTTTAAAGTTTTAGTGAAGCTAAATTTTATGAACAATTCTCTTGGAGAATGTATTGATTGCGAAAATTGATGCGTACCCCATTGCCATGCAAATCCCAAAAGATGTGCCATTCCAGCCACCGAAAATGGGCATACTGTACTCAGTGGCAAACAGAAATGTATTGAGAGTCGTAAATATGACAGAGATTCTCGTGAGCCAGCGAAGATCGCTCTCTCCTTTTTTGTGCTGAAACACTTCGCATTTGCCTTGGCCGTTGAATACGAGTTTGGTGTATTGCTTCGGATCAGAAATGATTGCCTCAGATTTTTGAAGAGAAGTGATTTTGTTGTTATTGTTCTGGGTAGTTGTATTTTTTTATTTTTTGGTTGAGAACATAGTGAGTTGGAAGAATCGAAGTTGCCGTGGAATGATTAGTTTAATCATTTCTCAGATTTTTTTTTGAAGTTATCTGTTTATTATTATTCTGAGATATTTCTATTATTATTTTTAAATGGATTCGTAAAAATATAATATAAATATAATATTGAATCATATGAATTAAAAAAAAAAAAAAATAAGCCACTGCATTCTTGAAAAGCAAAAAATACGAATACTAAAAATAACTAAAATATGTTTTTTTTAATGATATTTATGAATATGAATTCATTAAACACTAATCCATCTCGTGAACTTGATTTTAATTAGTCAAATCAGCAAATTCAAGACTGCTGGAAATCTCTTGAAATACTATTTATGCGGATATATGTAAATTATTTTATTAAAACAAAGAACGTATTTGCATGTAATTGCTCGGAATATATGTTAAATATACGATAAGTCATCACAAAAATATTTAATATAAAAACAAAAAACAAAAATAAACAAAAAATAGTAATAATCACATAATATTTTAATTCATCCGACAAACAGAATCTGTAATTGTACACATTGCAATTATTTATTGAACTCACTTAATTACACACCAGGCCTGCCAACATTAGAAATCACTAAAGACTCTTCAAATCCTCGTTCATTAGCAAAAAAATAAAAAAGAACAAAAATAAAAGAAAAGAAATCAAATACTAAAATATACATATATAGATAAATATTAGATCAAATGCTAAAGAGATTACTCACCAACAAGAGTCGCACCAGTCGTCTCTATGAAGGAATCCGCGAAATTGAATAGAAATCATTGGACCCCGTCTCTTAAACCCAATTCTAATTTCTCGTGAATATCTTCAAAGTTCCTTCCAGTCACTACCGAAACCTTAAACAACAAAAGCTCGCCACTCTCAAATAGCTGTATGCCCTGATGTAATCTTGCAAAGAATGGCAGTCCCGACTGCGCTATCTCCTTCTTTTATTCCGCGCAACACAATCCGCCCATCTGTACTCGCTTGTCCAGGAAACTCGCCTTCAGGGTTACACATAAAACCTATAGAACATCCGTAACAAAATGGCTAACTCAAGCAAAATGTACACCCATAGCTCGATACTTGAAAAAAAGTTAAACCAGTTCATAGTGGAGTCATTTTATAACTACATTCTGAGAATAAGTTTTAATCATTAACTTTATGAGGCTTGTCTTGGTCAGGAGGAGCACTTTGATAATTAGAATAATCCTCGAAACAATAATATTAATAAATTTTCAGAAGAAACCATCATTAAGTAATCGGCTCGGCTAGATACGATCCAGTTGTTCAAAATCCATAACCTCCTCAATCTGCTCTTCGAGTTTCGCGAGCCTTGCAAAATGTTGCTCACTAACTTTGCGAATGTTTACTTAATCGAACAGTTGTGTGACATAGTCTACGCTGAGATCTTAATGTTCTATTGCATCCTTAAATAAAATATCACTCGCTTGGCTGATGAGCTTGAGTATTTGCCAGAACTGGGTCTCAAGGAACTGGCAGTACTCATCAAAGAAGACAGGATAACAAATCGAAAGGTCAAAGAGTTCAACCTAATTTTCGAAAGCTTCTGCAGGCCGGTTACAAGGGTATTCCCCGACAAACTGGTAATCCCTTCAGCCACCCTTCGCAAACTGAACCAGTCCGAACGTATGTATGATTCCATCAAAACTCTGCCTTCTTCTTCATCCACCAAATCTAAGCGTGTTATCACCCAGTTTATCCAACATGCGGTTTACGAAGAAGATTCGGGCATTTTGGAACAAAGCAGAAGCGGAATTCCGAACGAGGGACACGTGCAACCAAACAAAGTGAGGACAGGTGGTTTTGTGAATGACGAAGATGATTCGTAGCTGTTCGAAGATAACTACACGAATGAAAGAATTTACTTGAAATAAGATACAGTAGAAGTTTCTGATTGATTATTACTCTGATTTCTTTAATATTTCTTATTTTTCTTTTTTTTTTACTATGTTTTCTTCTTTAATTAAATAATATATATATGTATTTAACCTTTTACCTTAAATAAGGATTGTTATGATAATTTGTTTAATTAGTTCGTGTAGCTCAATGGAAGAGCACCTGACGTCTAATCAGGAGGATGTAGGTTCGAGTCCTATCTACGAACATTTTTCCACCTAGTACATTTTCTACATTTCTATAATTTATTTAAAAATACTAAAAATTCATATTAGATTCTCGAAAAAATACTTATCTTATCATTTAGAGATTAAAATTTATCAAAAATAATACAAAAAATACACACTTTCTTTCTTTATCGAAACAAATAAAAGAAAGACGTTATCCCCCTCATCGATCATAATTCCTCTCTTCAGGTCGAGGATTTTTTGGTTGGCTGTATACTGTTAGGCACTTCAGCATTTGTTTTCTCTAACTATTTGACGTCACTCACTGCGTTAGGGGTTTTCACCGCAGGTTACTTTTTGGAGTCTTTTATAGTCTCGACTTGCGCCTCTTTCTCTTCACTCAAGGCAGGGAAGTTTTAGGAGTCGAGTCTCGTTCTTTTTTGGACGTCCGTGGAGGTTAAGCTATTAGTTGTGTTATTATATGGGTTGTATTTGGCTGAAATCGGAGCTACTGGTCTCTGGACGTGCGTATACCCAGCTGGCTGGCGGTTTGTGACTGGGACATTTTCTTCTTGTTTTTGTCGGTAATATACCTTCTTTTCAATCATTTGAGATGATTCTTCGTCGTCAGAAGATTCAACCGCCCTTCTCGTGAATCCAGGGCCTCTGACCTTCTCACCCTTGGTGTATTGATTGTTCGGTTGGCTATTGTAATTTTTGTCTGATAATATATTAAATAAAAATATATGAAATAAATGTATATTGTTTACAATTATTATTTTGTTGTTGACCACCAGCATATCCACCAGAGTTATTTTGCCATCGTTGATTTTTGTTGCGATATCCATTGTTATGACTGGGGTTGTTGAAATTGTTGTGGCCGTTATGATTATAATTTCTGTTATGATGTGAATTCTTTTGTCTTTTCATCAACTCCACACTCTATTTCAGCTAGATATAAGGATCTTTGGCTTATAATTAACAATTGATTTTTATTGTCTGAGCCTTCTCAGTCAACAATGTATACACTTTGTTAGCCTCCTCTTCAGAAGAAAAGGATAACACAAAGGAGGATGTGGTTGGGTTCTCGACAATTTCAACTTCGTATCGGGTCTGGGGAAAATTTTCCTTCACGATGCCTTAGACAACTTATCGAGCATTTTGCTACTCACACTTGATGAGCAATCGGGACTTGGAAGGTAGAAGCTTGAGTTGTACTGCCTTCTTTTCTTAGTTGACAAGGATTTTGTCGCACTTTTTGAGACAGTCAACAATAGTATTTTCGCTGTTGGTGACTTGGGAAATCTTGTATTCTCTGAATAAGACGGAAAAAGGTATTTCAAGGTTGGGAGTCAGATAGTTGACAATGTAGATATTTCTGCTAAGAGAGTAGCGTTCAAATAGTTTGTCGAACTGAGCGGATAAAATGGATGTAAACACAAATTTAGATATTTTATAAGGGTTGGTGTTAATTTTTTACGATCGAGGCGAGTTGTTGTTCTGTTGATTAAATCATTTTTTTTTTAAATAGGGATAAAATATATAAAAAAAGATAATATAATATCAAACAACAAATATTATAAAATATATAAAAGTAAGTCTTATATTTTTTTTTTTCATTGGTTTTTGTTTGTTTGTTAATTATAATTTAAATAGAG